>JASAMW010007093.1:0-60493 GCA_030247985.1 Epsilonema sp. ZAB3_2
ACGATTTCTCAAAGGAGAAATACGTGGAATCATCCATGCAATCCGGCAGTATCCAAACATAAATCTTGGCAGTTTACGCCGGATTTTGGTATGGAAGGCCGTAGGCCAATTGCAAGGAAACCTCATCCTTGCCAGGCTGACGGATTTCCAATATTGCGTCCTGCGAAAGACGTGGGATCAGATGCTGCAGTGTTCCAGCCGCGCTTCAGACTGAAAACTCTGATGTTCAGTTTGATCAGGCCGAGTCAAAAGACGTACAACCTGGACTTACAACCAAGCTAACAGGGGTACAGAATTCACAGCCAATTCAGCTGTCTAGTCCAGTTGAAGCTAATGGCGCTCCGTTGAAGGAAGCTCCAGCGGAATGCTGGAGAAAATGCCCTGTCGAAAGCTTGTTTTCCCCTAGAGGAGGGAAGGCGGTTAGCTATGGAGGATGCTACTTTTGTGGTCAAATGGACCATGCGTGCCGAGATTGCCCTGAGCTCAAGTTGGTAGGACCATGTGCGGCCGAAAATGGAGCGGCAGGTGACACTGACTGTAGATGCACTACAGTGTGCTAGTCGGTGTCGGAGAAGGTCTACTGACCATCGAAGATGGCAGAGAGATGGTCCCACCAAGGGAATTAATCCCGCAAGCATTCTCCACGTCAAATGTTGCCTCCAAGCTTATAGTAGCTGCAAAACACGGAAAACCGTGTAGGTCCAGCTCATTGAGGCAACAAAGCGTGTAGATGGCTTCAGCTCAAGCGGAGAGCTTAGCGTGAGCGCCCACCATGGAATACATGGTGGGTGATAAATTACGGATGCGGTTCACTCCAGCTGAAGCGGCGAGCTGGGAAGCAGCGTACGAGTATCAGGCACGGAGACCGTCCTCGGACCAATCCTTAAGGACGTTCCCGCCAGAATCTGGTCCCGGCTCTGCAAAAGCAGTCACCATGTTCGGCATATTGGACATATTTTACGGGCCCGGGAAGACGCTGTTCACTCAGAGGGCCAAAGTTTACCTCTATTGTGGAAGTAGCGGGAAAACCATGCGAAGCCACCCTGGATACAGGGTCTGGCATGAATACTATAAGCCAGGAACTCCTGGATTGCATTATGAGGGAGGGCAGGCTGTCCCCAGAAGAGCTAGCCTACCGTACGCTTCCACTGAAGATGGCGGTGCTTAGCATAAGTGGGAAGGTTGCCACTCACCAATGTGAAGTTAACCTGAGGGTGAGTCTAGAAGGTCTTGAGGACTTCACCGAAATTCCATTCGTGCTTACCAAGGAAGCACCTTGTGGCCACCACCTGGTGTTGGGAACCCCGGCCCTATTAGCTATGGGCTATCGGCTGATTGACCCACTGGGCAAGGAGGTAACCAGAGATCCAGTGGCCATACGCCCTCCTGACACTCGACTAGAAAGAGTGCAGGCTGTAGCGTTAAAAAGACGCTTAAAAAAGGAAAGGGCAGCTACTGGAAACCCAGAGCGACCCATAAGTGTGGAAACCAAGGAAGAACAGAATCAGGAAAAGATTCGTTCTCCACCTCCATCACGAGCCCTCAAGGAGTACTCTACGGTGGAGGTGGCAATTCAGGTAACCCATGATAGTCCGCTTCCACACTTTTCAGTCCATTTTGTTTCCTCGACTGAGGGAATAGCACAGACTTTTGAAGCCAAAACACCCAGCAGAATTTCCTGCACACTCAGAGATAATACCTCCCCTCTGAGCACATTGGGGAAACCCCTACCTTTAAAAGCAAGGTATGTATTCATACCCCAGGATGCAGGATGTAATCCATATGCTTTGGATTTAGAGCCAGCAGTGTTCCGGTTGGGATACGATATTCCAGAGCGGATTACGCTCATTGGAATGGTACATCAATCAGATGCACCAGGCGTTCCGGATGGACAACAGCTGGGAATGCTACTTCCTCTTGCAGAAGGAGAGTCTTTCGAAGAGATTGACTTGGAATCCTGGCAGCCCACCTCTGAAGAGATGGGCATCCTTGTCGCCACAACGCAGAAACTTTCTGATGAAAGAAGAGAGCAGTTAAAGGGACTGCTCAATCCAGCAGATTGGAACTGTTCGGACAAGGACAGAAAATTATTCCAGCAAGTCCTCATGGATAACCATGATTTATTTGCCATTGATGACACTGAATTGGGAGAGGCGGTTGGAGTGGAACACTCCATAAATACTGGAGAACATCCTCCTATCTACATGAAGCCGCGGCGTGTTCCCTATTCAGACATGGATGAGTTATCCGCCAATCTTAAGACGCTCTTGGATAACAAGGTCATTTCCCATTCTAAGTCCCCATGGGCAGCGCCTATAGTTATAGTCCGGAAAAAGGATACTGGGGCTATGAGGATTTGCATAGACTACACTAAGGTCAATGCAGTAACGGTCAGAGATGGATATCCATTGTCGACCATTACTACGTTAATTGACCGAGTAGGAGCAGTTAAACCAGTCTATCTTACCACGATCGATCTACGATCAGGGTTCTATCAAATCAAGATGGCTGAGGACTCGAAGGAGAAGTCGGCATTTATTTGCCCGCTGGGTCAATTCGAGTTTAATCGGATGCCATTCGGTCTGTGTAATGCCCCATCTGCATTTTGTCGACTGATAAATATCGTCCTAGAGGGGATGGACCTGAAGTGGGGAGCTGGGAAAGTCAGCTCATATGTGGACGACCTTCTCCTGGCTACACAGACCATGGAGGAACACATAGCCCTCTTTAAAGACCTAGCCGATAGGCTAAGGAAGGCAGGGCTACGAATGCACCCAAAGAAGTGCCGCTTCATGCGAAGCCGGGTGACTTACTTAGGGTTCGTATTGAGCAAAGGTGGCATAGAGCCTGATCCAGAGAAAATTTCTAGTGTTGAACAGTGGCCGGTGCCCACCACTCTTACAGAGCTTAGAGGATTTCTAGGCATTTGCTCGTACTACAGGAGATTTGTCAAGGGATTCGCTAAAATAGCCTCTCCCTTGCATGCGCTGTTAAAAGACAACCCACCTCAGAAGTTACCTGAGTGGACCCCAAGTATGCAGAGCGCATACGAGGAGCTCAAACGAGCCCTCGTTACGGCTCCAGTTTTACGGTTGCCTGACCTTACTAAAGAGTTTGTTGTCGACACTGATGCATCAACCAAGGGGTTGGGTGCTACACTGTCTCAATACTTCCCAATCCCTGGATATCAGGGGAAAGCATCGGAACCAGTGGGAGCTGCCTCTACAGAGGAGCATGAAGGAGATAAAGATGCGGATGGGTTAACGATCCCGACTTGCTTCGAAATAGCCTCTGATGGAATCAGAGTAAGACCCAGAAAGGAGCTGGAAAGAGAAGGATACGAGCTCCATCCAGTAGCATATGCTAGCCGCTCATTGAGGGGAGCTGAAGCCAGCTACCCACCACCGCATCTAGAGATGCTAGGGCTGGTATTTGCTATGGAGAAATTCCGCACATACACATATGGGTGCATCACCTATGTGTACACAGATTCCACCAATGTAAGACAATGGCTCTCCACAGTAAAGCCACTTCCTAATGATCGAATAGCGAGATGGAAGATGAGCCTACAAGATCACTGCTGTATAAAGAGGGTGTTACATAGGCCAGGAGTGGGAAACTTAGCGGCTGATGGTTTATCATGCATGCCTCCACCCACTCCAGGCCCAGCAGTGCTGGTCCAGCTTATGTCCACAGCAGGAGAGGTGGACAACAGCCCAGAGGCCCAGGATGAAGAGCAAACCGATGAGGAGCCTTTTGCGGGTATCTCATTAGACGACTCAGATTTACAAGACCAATTGATGGAACAAGTTCGCCAGATGCAAACATCTGACCCCATCATTTGTGCGATAGTAAACTTTAAGGAAGGAAGGATTCTTCCAGAAGACGAAAAGCTATCCAACTGGATAATTAAGATGGAAGGAAGATTCCATCTTATTGAGAATGTCCTTTATTATTCTGAAGCAAACAGGAGCAGGGAACCCTTTGCTCGGGCCTATGTGCCCAATGCACATCGCACTGCTCTGTTGAGAGAAGTGCACTGTTCAGACCAAGGAGGACATATGGGAAAGAAAAGGTTAAAGCTCTATCTGGAGCGGTACTTCTACTGGCCCGACATGCTTAAGGATGTTAATGCCTTCTGCAATTCCTGTCTGGTATGTGCGGCCAGACAAGGACAGGGCCGAAGGGAAAAACCAGAGTTGCACCCCATTCCTGCCCCACTACGCCCCATGGATGTGGTAGCAATGGATATAGTTACCTTGCCTATGACGGAGTCGGGATTCAAGTCCTGCTTGGTAGCTACGGATATGTGCACGGGATTTGTTATGGCAGGCCCACTGAAAGATCAGAGGGCAGAAACTGTCTCACAGGCGATGATGGACATCATCTTCCCCTGGGGAATGCCCAGGAAGCTGCTAACTGACCGAGGGTCAAACTTCACCTCCAGGCTTTATCGAGAAGTCTGTGAGAGATTTAATATGGAACAGCTTTTTACTACGGCTTTTCACCCGCAAGGAGACGGGCAAAGCGAGCGTAGTAATCGTACTGTAATCAACTTGATTGCAAAATGTTGCGACAAAAACGCCTCTGACTGGGACGTGAAGCTTTCAGTCCTCTTAAACGGATATAATGCTCAAGTTCAGTCACGTACGGGGTTTTCGCCTTTCCAGGCAATGACAGGCAGAGACACGCTATTCCCCTTGGAAAGTCCAATGATAGCCCCTGCCCGCCTCATTTATGATGCCGATTCTAGTGAATCCCTGTCGGAGACTAAACGGAATCTAGAATATATCAGCCCAAAAAGTCAGGAAATGTATGCCAAAGGAAAAGAAACGCAGAAAGCCCAGTACGATAAAACCGCTAAAGATGCGAAGTTAAAAGTACATGATCATGTGTGGGTATACTCCCCTGATCTGATGAAAAACAAGCATTCCCCTCGATTTCGAGGGCCTGCGGTAATTACAGAACTCACGGATACTAATGCAACCATTAGATACCGTACTCCTGGTAGGAAACATTCACGCCCCAAAGTAGTGCACCGTGACAAGCTGTCCAAGTGTGCACCAGAGGCTGCAAATGCAGTCTCCTTCACGGGAGGTGATATACATAACCTTCCCCTTCCGTCTATTTCTGGACATCCAGAACAAGCTACAGCATCTGCAGGCGCAGATGAATTTGCTGAGGTGGAGGGGGAGGATGAGGAGGGGATATATGGGAAGACAGCGAAACATGGGAATTTTCAAAATTTTGAAAATCCGCAGTCCAGACATGTTTCTATTATAGAAACACCTACGGTCGAATTTGCATACGACCCACACATGCCAGTTTGCTTCCCACCCTCTCAGAGCCCAAAGCAGTCTGTCTCAGACGCAAACACAGAGGCAGAGCAGGAAAGCTCGCGCGCACCGCGTGAGCATACGCGCCCGCCTAGGCAGGCGGGAAGGTACGCGCTGCGTGCAGCGCCTAAGCCAGTCAGTCGACTGGACTTGTAAGGCAATAACTTATGGCTATGCCTCCCTCTCTCTCTTCTCTTTCGTCTTCCTTTTCGCTAGGCTTCGCGCAGAGGAATTTATTGTTCCTTTTCCTGTTGGCGTGTGCGGTCTGTCTGACTCAGCCAAAAGGCTGATGCAATTATAGACCAGCGAGTGGGAGTTATTTTACAATAGCTCACGCTATACCTAGAGAATATTGTCCAACAGGACGGGATCCTCTTTGTGTAGTGCAACCAGGATTTCCTTTTATGTGCGTTATAAGACCTAGGCGCGTTAGGCTAATTGTAAAAAAAAAAAAATTTACAAAAGAAACGATTGTTTCAGTGAAATAGGCCACGACAGAATCAGCAGAGCAAGAAAACTCGCCGGCCGCAGCCGGCTTGCGGATTCTGAAGAACGAAGATTTGGTTGAAGAAGAGAGAAGAGGAGAAGAGCAAAAGAAGAAATGAGTTCTTCACCAGAGCCGACTGAAGGTTCTGGACAGGCAGCGTCTGTATCGTCCACCTCAAGAGAGGAGGACACGACAGGCGGAGCTGCAGTTGCCGGAGTGCTTGCAGATATTGCAGGTGATGACGAAGTTCTAGAAGAACTCGTCGGTGAGGTAGGCAACGAAGGATTATTTCAACTTGATCCACTGCCCCAGCGTGGCAATGTCGCTCAATCGAGCGATTCTCATGAGCAAGAGAGTCACGATCAAGAAATGATCGATGACTCCTCTTTAGCACAAGCTGAGGCAGCAAGGGCCGCTGTGTTGCCACACAGCACTCCTCAGCAAGGAGCTAAGGATGAGGAGGAGGCCCGAATGGAAGTAGCCACTGTCCTGAGTACCCAGGAAAAGCTGAAAGGTCAGCCACGACTCGAAGTCGAGTGGGGTAAACCTTTGCCGTGGACAGCTACTGAGGGGGCGGAAGGACCGGCCCCCTTTCCCGAATCGGTGGAGTTGAAAATTCAACAGCCACCAGTAGAGTATTACCACAAAATGGTGCCTCGGGACCCCGAGTTAATGATGCTCCAGGGAGAGGAACAGTGGCATTGTTTGGAATACCAATTGGTCCAGGCCTGGAGATCAAAAGATCCAGAAAACCCAGGGAAGGCCAAGCCACAGATTGATCGAGCGCGATCAATTCTGGCCAAATGCATTCAGGTAGGGGCTTTAAACGTCCTATATCTGAATAACCACATGATACACACCAGCGGCGTCCAGGCTCTGTATAAGGCAAGAGGTTCAGTGAGATGTCACTCCTACTTGCAAGAGTCTAGATGGAAAGCCATCACGGACGTCTGCGCGTATTTCAGGCAACTGTTGTCGCTGACCTCGATTGAGGATGGCCGTCGGCAAAAGATTTATAAGTTCTTGAACTGGCTACAGGTGACGTATCATGAGATGTACATCACCATGTCTGTTGTCGGCTTCGACAAGTATGGCAGAGACGCCCACGCTGCCCGATTGGTGTACATCGGCGTCTGGATGTGGCTAAATGACTTATGCCCATGTTGTCTGCTAGTGCATACTCGAATAGAGTTGCAGCAATTCTTTAATGAGACACCGGCTCCAGGAGAGTCGCATTGGCGGCTGAAGCCTAAGATATCCGCAGACAGCCAGGACAGTACTGCCCCTACATTTCCCACTCAAGATCTAACAGATTCATTCTGCTTCCGCCTCGCTCAGGAACCCTGTAATGAGGAGGAGGCATTAGTAAGGGAAGAAGCCATAAATTGGTTCGACGTAGGAGAGCAGGTTGTCCTACTGCCGGAAGAATACTTCCTGGACAAAGTCTGTCGAGAGGGCGACACACGGACTCTTTATACACTGTATTATCAGGCGTTGCCTCCACCCCTCCTCTTGGAACAGAACCAGGAGTTCAGAGAAATGGAGGTGGATGTCCGAACTGTAGCCCTCCAGGAAGATAAAGAGGGGAAACGAAGCTTCTTCGGCACTTCTTATGGGGTGTCGGCAACAGTGGCCATGGCCAATTGTCCGGACCTCCAGCCTGAAGTGGCCCCATCTGCGTGGGATGGGATGGCCACACCATCCACGCTCCACTATCGAGTGTCAATTGGGGATGATGTGCCGAGCAGATCAGTGGAAGAACTTCGAGTAGAAGTGAACACTATGGGACGATTCATGCAGGATCCTGCATGCAAAATCCTGCCTACAGAGCAGAGACAATTGCCCCCTTCTGGCACCATGCCAGCGCGGTGGAAACACACTGTTGGTTCAAGAGGGTTGGCCAAAGCGAGTCCTCGAAGGAGTACAAGAGTTGACTACCCGGCTCCAGGGGATGTCCAGTATGTAGGACCCCCAGGTCATATCGACATGGGATTTAACACCTACTCTCCTGGAGACCCGCGGGGAGCAGCTCGAGGCCAGTACCTGGTCGTTCCCTGGACGGGGGAGTTAGGTCCTAAATGGATCAGACCAGTATGGATCCTCCCTGTCCCTAGGTTGTCAGCTAAAACCGCTACTAAAGTGCGCTTCGAATTGACCGCGCCCTTTGGCAACTTCCCTGAAGAAGACTTCCGGGTGCCCACCTCTCAATTGCAGTCTCCATTCGGCGAGGAGGAAGCTGCCGAGAAAGGTGGACTGCGAGTTATGAGACTTTCCACTGGAGAAGGAATGACTCGTAGTGAAAGGTTGAAACGAATTCAGAAAGGTGCATATGAAGATGTGCATAAGCACCTTCAAGGCCTGGCTGAATTCCATTTCCTGGCTGAATCAGCCCCGGAAGAGGCTCGTCCTGAGGACTATGGTAGTCCTGAGACATACTTACAGACTCGATTGAATCTGTGGATTGAAATGTGCCTTAAGGCGCATGCTTATCAGCAGTGGACTGCCACTGTTGCAAGGGACCTACAACGAGTGTGCGCTGACCTGGGTATCAGTTGCGAGGAGATCCAGTCTAAAGGACAGATCCCATTTCGCCTCACACCGTTGCTACCCCCGGTGGTGTGGGTGGCGCCGGGCACATTCATTGAGGGAGACTTAACCCCGGCTACTGTGGTGGACCCCACACTACCGTGGGACCTAGTCAGTCCAGACTTAGTCCCCACAGGCCCAGCGCGTACACCTGGAGACGATCCCTGGGACACTATGCCATGGAAAATAATGGATGAAGTTCCGAAATCGCTCCAGCCGGCCATCCGGGCAGCAGGCCCGCTAAAAGGGTTTAAGGACGAAATGTCCATTGAGACCTGGTGGAGCCGCAATTTCGAGCCCGAAAGATTAAAAGGGCATTATAAGAGGGCGAGAGTCTTGTGTCAATTGACACAGACAGAAGAGGCTCGTTGGCAGGACCCAGATTCAAAGATCTGGTACTACCAGCCGGAGTGCACCAACACAGGGGATGACCCGTGGTTAAAGGTGGAAGTAGTAAAGTTGCAAGTCGAGAGACTTACGGAACAAAGGGCCCAGTTCGAGAACGAAACGGACTTCCATTATCAGCTACGGACTCTGGTGGTGGAGGAAAACCTCTCCATCCTCGCTTTCACACAAAAGCTCCATGAGAAAGAATCGGCGGACCCGCCGGCGACTCATAGGACGATGGAAGCTGTTTGGCCGCCACAGGCACCAGGGAAATACTCTGGTCCAATGGTAAAGTCGCAAGGAATATTTGGTGCCCGAACCGGAGGGAAAAGCCCAGAGTCAGGGCCGACCCAACAGACTGCCCCTGGTGGCCAGACTTGGTCAGGAAAGGAGAAGAACCGGCAGGCACAGCAAGCTGTGAAGCAGGCATCTGCTATTGGGTGTAAAGCGGCACGATCTGCTTCGACAGGAAGTACAACGAGCAGCAGCTCCATGGCAACAGCTGCGGCAGCCCAAGCTCCTGCTGCCACATCATCTTGGCGTCCTTCGGGCGTGGGTCTGTCTACCGGACAGATCACACTGAAACCCGTTGGCATAGCATCGTTGGCCTCAGCGATGCCCATGTATGCAATGCCGACAGCTGAAGCGGGAGCATTTAAAATACCTAAGCATGGGGCACCAGTAGCGAAGCTGGTCAGACAGCAGTCCGCTGGATCAGCGGACTCGCATCTCATACAGCCTACCCTAGCCCCGGGACATGCCTTAGGGTTTTCAGGGGATGATGCAATTCGACAAGAGTTGCAAAGGCAGGGCCAACTTCAAGCACAGTTGGCCGAGTCTGTCTCCCTGCTGCTCAGGGACAGAGGCCTACCTGGAATTCCAGGCTATTCAAGTACGGTCTCAAGACCAGATAGACCAGAGTCAGGGCGCATCTCTAAGAGAGAGCGGAAGCGTCAGAGCCGGGCAGCAGGTAAAGAACCAAGTGAACCCACCTGGCAAAGCCGTGGAGCACGGCCATTGATCATGGCTCAGTCCCTTCCCCCGCCAGGAATCTCACTTGGTGATGATCTGGAAAGACATGCTCTGAGGGATACTGTACAACAGGTAATTTTCGGACTCACTTAATTTTCGGACTTCGGACTGGACAAATAGCCCCGAAATAAAATGGGCAAATAATTTCTAAAAAATTTTTTTTAAAAACAACACATTTCTCTTATACCTCTTCTTTCCCTCAAAAAAAATAAACCCACACAAAAAAAAACCCACCCACCCTCTTTTACATACCCACCCACCCACCCCCCTCCCTCCGGGCGGAGGTATCATACATACATACCACCTTCTATAACAAGACGGTCCCTGCGAAGGCCACCCCCCGCCCCTGCTCCTAAAAAAAAAGGGCCCGTCCCCCCCCCCCCCCCCCCCCCCCAAAAACGTAAAAACAACCCCAAAAATTCCCCTTTTAGTCTACAAGACACAGAGCAGGGGTATTGCATCGCCTACTTTGGAACGATGATCTCTGACCAAGTGTTCAGGACAGCACTCTATCGCATGTTAACTGGGAAGCCCAGTTCAGTGACTGTTCATAGCACTTGGGAATATAATAAGACGCATGGGCGAGAGCTTCATAATGGCAATTTCGCCCCGCCAAACTATCAGCGAAAAGCGCTGGTAGTGAAACAGCCAGCCATGTTTGAAGGTCATAAAGCCGTGTATGAGATCAGAGATTTCCACGTGGGTTTTCCGTCAGAAAAAGGGCGTCTGTTAGTTCAGTTCGAGCAACTTGCAGTGAAACTGGATGTCAAACGACACCAGGAGGAGGAAGAATCCAAGATGGATACATCTGATAGTTCAAGCATGACTTCTTCCTCACCCGGTACTCCGAGCCCTAGTTTACAAAGTGTGGTGGCCACGGCTCCTGGTTTCACATTCAAACGAGCTGAGCCTAATCAGTCGAAGCCGACTGATAAGGGAGCCGTGGTCCATCCTTCAAATAAAGAAGGAGGACAGTCAGGCCTGAGAGAGGCTGACATCCCCGAATGGGTACCGGAAGAAGACATCCTGCTTTCGGACCTGATAAAGGAGGACTCAGAAGGAAAGCCTTCTGAATAAAACAGAAACCTTCCCAGGCCCGAAACAGAAAAAGGTAGCAGAGGAGACAGCACCCTGTCTCGCACGAGCCTATCTTAGAAAACTAGGATAGGCATGAAAGAAGTGGCTCAAATTGAGCCACAGTACTCAGTGCCTCTCCAATGGGAGAGGCCGCAGCTCCCAGGGACTGCTGAAGAATCCAGGATCCAACCTGAAGAAACCTAGGGAGTGATCATGGCCCACAGTTTATGCTGAGGACTTTCACCAACGCCTCCAGGAGTTGCCTTCTGGCAGAGCCGTGCCGCTGATTGAGCTTCGCATTCAGGCCACTGCAAGGCGGGTCAGGCGCCCCTAAAAAGAATCCAGCCAGC
The DNA here is from genome assembly GCA_030247985.1 of Epsilonema sp. ZAB3_2. NCBI lineage: Eukaryota > Metazoa > Nematoda > Chromadorea > Desmodorida > Epsilonematidae > Epsilonema > Epsilonema sp. ZAB3_2. Next base: position 11,256 of record JASAMW010007093.1, read on the forward strand.
ACGTGTAAAGACTAATTGGCTGTGATATTTGCGCCGACATCAAGAATTCTCCGAAGCGCCCAAGACGGCGGAGAAGCAGTTCCAGCTGCAAGCGTGACAACAGGCGCCAACGAGAGCGGAAAAAAAAAACAACCCCCCTGACGGCACAAGACTCTGCCCGCGCGGAAACAAGGCGAAGGAGAAGGATTGATTGATTGCCGCCCAGCGGAGAAAACTCTAGCACACGCGGCAATGAAGAGCCGCCGAAGAACGGCAAGCGCTGATTGGCGGAAGGAAGAAACAGCACGGCGAGCCGGAAGAAGGCGGGAAACAGAAGGCGAATAAAAGGAACTGAAAAAGTTTGAAACGCCAGTTCTGTGTTGAGGTGAAGGAGGTGTGTGGTGAAATAAAGATTGTGGGTCAAAGAGAATTCTGTTGAGTGTATGGAATATGCTTAATTGCTCCTCCGAGTGAGGTTCCTTCTTCCTCTGGCCGGAGGCCATTGTCAGCTGCTGTACTTGTTCAGGTATTCGGCCTGTGTTGCCTGTAGGCACGCAGAGAGTCACTTTGGTCAGGAGACTGCCTAAGTCCATCGTACTGTGGTTTCACAGCCGCAGGGCGAAAGAGACAGGTAGACCACGCCGGTAGTGAAGTGCACCGCCTCCGGTGGTCTACCTCCGTCCGCGTAAGGCAGAAGCCAAAATCCATTGGGCCGTGACTTCACGGTTCCGGCTCGAAAGAGATAGGCTGAAGCCCGCTGGAACAGCGAGGCTGACTTACATCAGTCTCGCATGTTTACACTAGCAAACTAGCAAACCAAGGACTACTAAAACGCAAACTTTACAAAAGGCAAACCAAGCTATATTGCGTGGTTTAGAAAAATAAAAAGGCTATGCATTGTGTACTGTGTGATCAAAGGCTGCAATCAATGCATTATTTTTCATCACAAACAGTAGCTAATTAGGTGCTAATTAGCAATGTTCGTGTCAACAATTGACAGTTATGACGGGTGTATACTTACTGCATAGAATCGGCCACATATAACTATACTTACGATAGCTGTTTAGTGAATGTGATTAGCTTCGAAATGTCATGGGTTATGTGTTTATGCACCATATATACAAATTTGCACACCGAAACGCCGGCCCGCCGCAACGCCGAAGTCGACGGCGGTAAAGGTTGAATGAAACTCTGACGATCTCAGCTACTTTTACTCAGTCGAAGCATCTTCTGCCACAACTAGCTCGTAGAATTTCATAATTTAGCAGTAAGGAAAAAGGAGCACTTTATGTAGCAAAACCCAGCTTTTTGTTCACTGGTGCATCGTTCCAATTCCAAGGGTTGCAAGTTGTCGCGTCTACGTTATCTCCGCAGCCCTCTCTTTCTTCTCGAATCTAATGAAATCTGAGGGTGGACAATGGACCATACGAAAAGTACGCAAAATTAGTATTTTCTGAGCTTCTGAGCTCAGGGAGTGCGTGGAAATCATCCGTATGACTTGTGCTGTATTGTACCTACAGTATGTGCTATACATACTGTATAGGTAGGTGCACTGCACTGTCATGTACTACGTGCACACATTATGGCCCACTTCGTTTTAGGTGTTCGCCAGGGAGAAGAGGAGTTGAGTGACAAGGAGCGTAAGGATGGCGCTGGCACAGCTCCGTCAAACGATGACGTTTCCGTCCAGGTCTACGTTAGTACTAGTACACACGATTCACTCACTTCGCAATATGTCGAGCGCTTGTTAAACAATCCAGATGTTGACAAGATCAGCAGGAAACCTGTGGAGGGACATCCACGAGCTGGCCAGGTACAAACGCTAATCGCCGCATAACCGAAACTGTGCTGTGGCACTACCTGTTTTACGTGTATATGATTACAAAAGTGGACGACGCATCTACAAGCACATGGTATGTACTTAGGGTAGGCCAATACCATCATAATAATTTACATTTCGCTCCGCTGGCTTTACATACTAGTAGACAAATTTAGTAGAACGTACGTATGTACATACGTATACAAACACACAGGTACAGACAGATGTATTTTATGTACTTGGGACCTTTGTACTACCAAAAGCAAACTTTCCAAACTTTTCATACAGCAAACTTTTCCAATGCCTTTCATCGCGGACAGCGAAGCCATGCCAGACCTTTTGTGTTTAGGCTTGTGCGCGCGCATCGTGGTCTCTGCGGTTCCTACCTACGTACGTATACATGACATTTATTGTCGTCACATCCTGCACAACCATCTATACATCATATGCACGCGTACGTACAGTACCTACCTACCTACATAGTGTAATGAGTGTGCATGTCATTTCCAGTCATGCATGAATGCTATTTTCTGCATTCGCCTGGAATGTAACAGCATTCTTGATGTCATTCTTCCCTGGCCTGGGGTGTCCAGTGCAGTTGTACCTTATTTTCACCTACATACGTGTACGTACTCCGTGGGCTCTTCTTCTTCCTCAAGATCGAGCAATGCATGACTTCGCTGTCCGGCAACACTTTCATTGTGTACGGTTTGTGTCTACGTCATGTATGCATACCGTACTTACTACATTAGGTCGGTATGTACGCACATAACAGTGTTGTCGCCCCGTTGCCCTGGGGCAATCGCAATACACGATGAGCATCGGATGTCAGTAGTATCCGTCTTGTTTAGGTCTATGTGTACGACTTGGGCGAGGATCCTTTACTGTACAAGGAAAAAATGATGACGTATCGATGTGATCAGCTCCGCTTCATATTCAGATCCACGAAGAAACTGGCCAAAGGGATACATAAAAATTACCACTGGATCGATTTGCCTCACCTGCCTGCTCACGCCGGATCTAGAGAATTTATCAAAGACGAGTACTGGAAGCCCGACTGCCGGTACATAGTGGTGCATTATCATGGGGATGATGAGATTCCAGTATCATTCAAGCATCGGTATGAAGAGAAGCAATCGGCCTTTCATCCGCAGTCAACCGATCGTCCGAAAGCAGATTGCTGATGAAAGCAAGAAAGCTGAAAACAGCTCCTCATCGATATACCACCGCATGGTGGATCAGGGTCAGATGGGGCCAAGTACAGCAACGACAACGCCGCGTGATCTAGGTAGGTACATAGGTAGGCACGACATTGGTACAAGATACGCACAGTAATACAGCATGGCAATGCAGTGATTTTGACTTGCAGACGACTCGGGTTCAGTGCCAGATACCGAACGAGCACCCGGAGGAGTTGGTGATAGCGTTTGCTTGCTCTGTCCCTTCTCCAGCACAGCATTTTGATGAGCCAGAAGTTGCAGCGAAGTTGAAAATCTTCACCGAAACGCCGGGCGTGCAGTTCCCCGACTTCAGTCTTCAGTCTGCAAGAGGAAAGCTCTTCCCACTGAAAGCGCACGAAGAGGTATCCTACAGCGTGTAAGTATGTACATATCTACATATTTCTGTATGAACTCTACTTGCACCGCGTGGTGGTGCACTGCCATACATAATATATGTACTATGTGTGTGGGAATGTGCTACGTACATACCTAACTGTTCATGCATAGGTGCTGTACTGCCGCTGCTGTATCCCATATCTACACGGCGAAACTGGAAAGCGTCTGGGGGTGGTGCAAAAGAAGCACGGGATGGTGGAGTGCAGCCTCTGCAAACGCTGGTGTCATTTCATCTGTGTGAACAGGGAGGAAAGCAGCGCCAGCAAGCACTTCACGTGCCCCACCTGCAACATTGCAAACCTGTACGGCATCTCATGGGGTGGCCACGAATATACGAACACATGCACCGTGGATAATATCCTCATGATCATACTGGCGCAAGGGATGCAGGGGGACGGGTTGGACAGTCGACTGGGACAAAGTGCAGCGGAGAAGATAATACGAACCGCCTTGGGAAAAGCGAAGGGTGGCTACTTACAGGATGCGGCGAGTACTGTGAGAGCCTATCTTGTCCAGGAGCTTAACATTCCGAAATGCAGAAAGGAGACCTTCGATTTCCATGGCAACGAATGGGAGAAGTGCCTGAAAGCGTTTGCTTCAGTTTGGACTGTGGAGAGCGAATCGGTGTGTTCATCAAAGTGGTGCATGAAGCCCAGAAAAGATCTTACGCAACACAACTTCACGCCGAACGAAGTGAAAGACTCGATCAAGGATCAGTTGACTCGCTTCTTCACGCCAGGGGAGCTAACTGGAGGATACTGAGGCGTGGATCTCGGTGGGATCCCTGATGGCTCCAGCCGCGACGATCCGCTCATTGGTATCGGCAATCGCTTGGCCTTCAATGAAAGTACTGGACAGGAAGAAGAGGTAAAGCAGTAAGCACCCAATCTAGACATATCACAGCCGCCTAATGTATACGATACACACTCTGTACTGTACTCTTCTGTACTGTACTGTACTGTTCATACTGTACATGGCTTGCGTTACCCTACCCATGCTGCTTTGTAGATATGCACCTAAAATACGTACATACACACCATATTAACCTGTGTATAGCCATAACCCCATATTGGCAAAACAAAAAATGCCCTATGTACTGATAGCCCCCCCCCCCCTATGCGTAGCCAAATATGTACTGTAGGGTACCTGAAGCTACCTCTATAAGCTGGTCATAAGCTACCCATAGCCACTTCCACACCAAGCTAGATGCATATAAGCCTGCTTGGGTGTGTATTGTACTAGAATAATCCTGGTTTGACCTCAATTATGCCCTAAATACATGTGCTTTTGACCTACAAAGTATGCCTCTCTGCGCACCTCTGAAAAACATAAATGTCCCATGCATAGCCATGCATTGGTTGTCAAGTTCTTTTCTGAAAACCGGTCGTGTTTTTCTCTGTCTCCCTCTCTGCCCTCTTTCGCCCATCCTGTGTTATACGTTCATCACGTACGTACATATTGAAGCATACCCCAAAGATTCAAATATTCAGCTGTACTGAGAAACCTTTGCCTGGCCCAGCCATATCCAGCTATCTTCATTAGCGCCTGCTATTAGCTAATTAGCCCTCAGCCAGGGTCATCCCTGGAAGAGCCATGACCCTGCCAGGCACATGCAGTGCTTGCAAGAAAAAACTGGTAGCTTCAAATGGCGCTAGCTGCTCCGGATCAGGCTGCTGCAACGGAATCTGCATGCAGTGCCTGTTCCCGGCGGCTTACAAAAACAACCAAGGAAATCTGATCAGCGACTTGAAGGGTTCCAGCTGGCTTCGACTTTTTTGCAACCAGTGTCAATGCTCTCCCAGCGACTCCGACGGCCGAATAGCGACGATTGAGCAATCTGTGGCCGAACTGCAAAAAAGCCTGAACGAAAAGCTGGAGACTCTTTCCACGCAGCTGCAGCAGGCTGCCTCCTCTTCCTCGGCTGCCAGCGGGATGACGGAGGCGGCCGAGCTGATCGACGATGAAGGAGACGAAGGAAGCCTGTCCTGGAGCACTGTCGTGAACAAAAAGCTGGAAAAACTGAGAAAGAAGCAGCAGCGCCCTCCTCCTCCTCCGCCTACGAAGCAGATGCAGCTGGAAGAAAGGCGGAAGGAGGAGGAGACGCACAACAGATCGATCGTCATCGAAGGCGTTCGCAAGCCATCCAGAAACGCGAAAGGAGTCTACATGAGGCATGAAGACGCCATGGCTGTGAAACGGATCTTCGCCTGCTTGGGTCTCAGCCACATTCAGCCTGAGTCGGTGAAGAGAATGTCGGATCTGAGCCCCGAGAAAAAGTACCCGCCCAAACTGAAAGTCGTCCTTCGCAGCTGCAGCGATCAGCTGGAGATACTTGGCTGCAAGCAAGAGCTCCGACATTACCCTGAACATGCCAAAATCTTTATCAGAGCCTCCATGCCCGCAAACGAACGAGTGGCGTTGGCGAAGCGCAAAAGCCAAGTCCGGGTCCTGCTGGAACTTGAACTGGGTGCGGCCTGGAAGAATAACATTGCCTCTGCCACGGTCAAATACGGGCTGCGGGACGGCGGCATCTACCGTTTCTCAAGGAACAGCTGTGCGGAGGAGTGGCAACGCGATCCGTCTCCTATCCCAGAAGGCAATCTTCCGCCTCCTCCTCCGCCACGTGCTAAGGCTGGTCCTGTCCCCCAGGAGCCGGGAAGGCGGCCGCTTCTGGCTACGCCTCCTTCGCCTGATGAGGACCTCGACGCCACCGGAAACACGACAAATGACACCTTTACGGACGCTGCTGCTGGCGATCCTACGCTTCCGCCACCCACCAATAAGCCACCACCTCAACAACACAACACCAACGGCAAGGATTTTCAGTTGTGAGAACACACCATCCAAAAGGTACACTATCATGCTGTCTTATGAATGCCCGAAGTATAAAAGGCAAAACAAAACTGTGTGAGCTGTCTCTATTGTTATGTAAGGAGGAGTATGACATTGTTGCTATCACTGAGACGTGGGGAAACGATACATTGACAAATGCCATGCTTATTAGTGACCCTGTGTCAAACAAAACGTACCCGTATACTGTATTCCGAAAAGATAGACAAAAGGCAAACAAAAGCGAAGGAGGGGGAGTGGCTATCCTTGTGCACAATCGGCTATCTGTTTCAAACGTGACACTCCATCAAGCTCCTGTCGGGTTGGAAATTGTAGCATTAGACATCTGTTCAGTTTATTGTAGTAGGCGCGTCGTGTGCGCATACCGTACCGGTAGCTGTGAAGATGAAGCAGTCTCTTTGTGCAGGGTTATAGAAAATTTATGTAATGTGCCACACCCGGTAGTAATAGTAGGCGATTTCAACATACCCTATGTAAACTGGGACAGGCTGACTCAGACTGGAAAACAACACACCAAAATTTCTGGCCATTTCATGTCTTGTTTTTCCGAAATCGGACTGATGCAGTTTGTGCGGGAAGCAACTAGGGAAAATAATATTCTGGATATTGTGCTATGTAATGATGCCAACTGTATATTCAACGTCTCTGTTCAGGACTCTTTTCTGTCAAGTGACCACTGCCGCGTAGACTTTTCCATTGATTTTCAGTCAGGTGAATGCCGACCGAGCATGCACATACGAGACTTTAGGCAGGCAGACTATGCAGGTATTGCGCGCTATCTCAGTATGATTGACTGGAATATGTTGTACAGTGCATGCAGTACAGTCCAGGAGTACAGTGATGTGTTTTCCGCGGTAATGCAGGAGGCTGTTCGCGTATTTGTACCACTCCGCCTACGTACACGTAGTAACTACAGTCTTCCCAAACGATTACGGGCTATGCGTGCACGTAAGATGGCATTACGTAAACGTAGGCATGAAACACCTGTAGCCAAAGTGATGTGGAAAGCAGCTGAGCGCGAATTCTCGACAGAAGTGCATAAATTTGTCAAACATAAAGAGTCGCGATTTATTAGCGAGGGCAATCGGAAAAAATTTTTTAGTTTTGCGAAGTCCAAGCTTAAGTACAGTAATCCTGTTGGTGCTCTTAGGCGCGAAGATGGTACTTTAGCGACTGCTGATGCTGAAAAATGTCATTTGCTAAACGACGGCTTTTGTGGGGTTTTCACAACTGACAATGGGATAAGACCTGACTTTCCTAGGCGCGCCCCTATTGGTGTGTGTAAAGATAGCATAGATTTAAGCCCCCATGTTATTTGTGCCGCGCTTAGAAAGTTACCAAATAAGTGCTCCAAGAGCCCCGATGGTTTTCCGGCCTTTTTTCTTCGGTCTATTGTAAAGTTTGCATGTACTAATGCTGATGGTACTGTAGGTGCGCATGATATAGACTGTTGTATTTGCCACCCGCTTAGTGTTCTGTTCAGACAAAGCTTTGATGAAGGTTTGCTCCCAAATATTTGGTTGACTGCTGATGTAATCCCCCTGCACAAGAAAGGAGATGTGACTGATGTGCTAAACTATCGTCCTATTAGTTTAACCTGTGTATTGTGTAAGGTTTTTGAAAGTATTGTAAAATCGGAAATTACAACGTTTTTGCTCAATCAGGATCTTATTACTAAGCACCAACACGGGTTTTTGGCGCGCAAATCAGTAACCACGCAACTGTTAGAAAGCTTGGATTTTTGGACTGAAGCTATTGACAATAAAAAATGTGTGGATGCAATTTATTTGGACTTTAAGAAAGCTTTTGATAGTGTTAGCCATCCAAAGCTAATTCTAAAACTGAAATCGTATGGTATTGTGGGACATTTACTGGAGTGGATTCATGGTTTTTTGAGTAATCGAAAGCAAAGAGTGTCAGTAGGAAGTGCTTCTTCAACCTACATGCCTGTGACTAGTGGTGTAATCCAAGGCAGTGTGCTTGGCCCTTTACTTTTTCTGCTTTATGTCAACGATATCGTAGAAATTGTTTCACCGTCCGTTTGTGCTAAGCTATTCGCCGACGATGTTAAGTTATATGCAACTGTTTCACATGATGTTACCGTACCTAGTCCGCTAGAGGAGTCGTTAGACAGGATTTCTGATTGGATCAATACCTGGCAGATGAGTATGGCCTCCAACAAATGCGTCGTTCTCTGTATAGGCAGGAAAAACCCTAAGCGAGATTACTTCATAGCCAATTCTAAGCTTAAATCCGAATCATCCACCCGTGATCTTGGTGTAATTATGTCTAAAAATCTATCATTTTCTGACCACTGTACTCATATTAGCAACTTAGCAATGAACGCTGTGGGCAAACTTTTCCGGGTTTTTTCATCGACTGATTGTTTCATGTTAGTACGGGCATATTGCATATTTGTTAGGCCCATGCTCGAAACTTTTACTCAAGTGTGGAGCCCCTACGCGAACAAGGACATACGTAGAATAGAGCGCGTTCAAATCCGCTTTGTACAACGTTTGTGCGCGAGATGCCGAATTATGAATTATAAGTATCCTTTTCCATTTGTATCATATTCTTACCGTATGCAGTGTAAGTTCCTAGGACTGCACAGTCTAGAATATCGTCGTCTAGTGCATGACCTAAACTTTTGTTATAAGCTGACACGAGGTGCTACACGCGTAAATACAAATAGTGGCAACTTCATTGTGGTAAACAAAAACAGGACTCGTGCTGGTACTGTACAGAAACTCGCGACCAAAGCCGCTAACCTAGAAGTGAGAAAAAACTTCTACAGTAATCGTGTTGTGTCCTATTGGAATGATCTAGATGTATGTACTGTCCGCTCAAATTCGACAGCCACTTTCGCTGCATCGATCGAAAAGCATGAACACATTGAGCGCTTCCTTCGGGTATACAAATTCTAAATCTTACCTGTAGCTAAATGTTTTGTTTGCACAAAGGTACTACAGTATTAGTTTGCTGGACAAAATGTTTTTTTAGATTTTCATATTCCACCACAGATTCGTACAGTGTGCTCTGTTTGACCACTCATCATACGTGTGTATACTGTATGTGTACGGTATTGTGGGTGTCTGCATTGCTTTTATCTGATACGAGTTGGTGTGTTCTCTTTATCACATATTGTTGAATAAAGATATTGATTGATAGCCCCCCCCCCCCCCCCCCCTATGCATAGCCCCATATAGGACCTCTAAATTTTTGCACAGCCCCGGGCTATGCGCAGGTACACACGGTACTCTCACCGGTTTTGCTCCACATTCTCTCTTCCATTTCCTGTTGTCCTTGATGGCTTGCTCCTAGTAGGATGGCAGCCTGAGAAACAGGCCACTGCTTTCTGCTTCAAATGGCATGCACTTGCCAGCTGTCTATACTCTCCACCCCAGGTGGTCAGACTTTCTGTAGATACGTCTGATGCACAAGGAGTGGTCAGAGTAGACGCTGCTGGTGATCTTCGCAAGCAACACAAAGCACTGCACAGACGTGTCCGCTAAAACAAATCTTGCAAAAACAGGGGTCAGTTTTTTTCAGTGCGAGTACATTCAGTGCATGGGGAAGAGAACAGTCCAAGACGTCCAATTTTCCTCCGCGAATCCGTGGATGATTCCCGTGGACTTGGCATTGCTGTCATTTGACACAATCTTCAAGAAGCTTGATCAATTTTCGCCTCGTCAAATGGTCATCAATAGCCTGGAAGAAAGATTGCCCCCTTTCGACGCAATCTTGAACAAGCTACCAACACAGATGGCGTGTTTGGGCCGGAAATATGTCATCGGAGGTGAGCATTCATAAACAAAAACTGCAGAAAAAAGTATCGGCGTATGTAGGTACATACGTACAGCATGTAAAAGGTATCCTATGTGTGTTGTTCATCATGCCACATACGGCATGTACTGTACACGCCACGAGCGCCCGTCTGTACATATAAGACCTCTCAATTTTTGCATAGCCCCATCACAAGGTAAATACGGTAATACCCAGACGTGGGCCTGGGGGTGAGGGGGTATGTTGAACGCACCCCCACCCCTACCTCTCCATACCCCCACCCGTACCCCCAGGAAAAATGAAAAGCAACATACCCCCGCGTACCCCCAGAAAAAAAACAGCACTACGTATCCCCACTGCGTAACCCCAAACTTGAAATCAGCAGTTTGTCTGCCAGGACACGTACCCCCACCCTTTTTTCCTCTGGCTTACATCCATGCTCAGACTTTTTACACACTCCACAAAGTGCATGCATTCTCAAGAATGTTGTTTGTAGTTGCATAATGTAGTGAATACTTTTATATAATGGTTTATCCCTATCATTCTAGACAAGTTGCTAAAGTATTCAAAAGTGGAAATTCAATTCGAACACATACTTACATACCACTCTTATCAACCCACCACTGCATTTTGTATAAATATTACAAGGTGCACAATAATAAGACTGTTGCACTGTGTGCAAAAAAATAGTGCTCATTTTTTCCTGGGGATAGGTAGGCCTATTGTATAGACTTTGTGGGGTTATGTAGCATTTCATTTACAGTTGGGGGTACGTAAATATGCTGGGGTACGTGAGGTTTTTTCCTTGGGGGTACGTAAAAAATCTGGGGGTCCGTGGGCAAAAAAATTTTTTGGGGGGGGGTACGCAACACACCCCCCCCCCCCCCCACTTTTGACCTCCTGCATACCCCCACTGACAGACCCCCACCCTCAAAACCGTGCCCACGTATGAATACCCCTTACTACAATACTTTACTATGCTCTTCCATTTTTCATAACGTACTAAATAAAGAACTTTTCCTCTAGGACTCACCCTGCATAGCAGCGATCACTTCACAGCCGTTTTCTCGTGGAACAACGAACTTCTGGCCTACGACGGGTTGAGCCTTCTCCTGTAGGGACGCTGGATTCCACATTTCTGCAAGCCAAGGTGCCGTGTCACGCTCTCTACTTCCAGTACGAGTGATTGAACGCATGTGCGTACGTATGCGATGCGCTTGTGAGATAATCAAGTTGATACCTGTGTGTTCTTACTAGTAGCTCCTGTTGTTGTGTACTGAAACAGTAGAATAAGAAACCGTAGTGCGTTGTGTTCCTTTATCTTCTGACTTCCTCCTCCTCATCCTGTTGCTGTTGGTATTCATCAAGGAGCTCCTTGGTATTCATCAAGTCGCTTCATCCTCTGGCCCAGTGTAGCCCTACCACTAACGAATTCAGAAGCAAATTTATGGCAAAATAAACAACACCATCCGATCCGCCGCCTCGAGTTCCATATAGTTACCTATTTTCCTTGGACAAATTCCACTTCCTTGGTTCTGTGTGGCGCCGGCCGTTTCGTCGACACAGTTTGCACGTGGACAACTATATTCAGCTGGGCGAAAAATGAGGGAGCAACAGGATGAGTGCAAAATTTATGTTGCAATAGAGCGCGGAAGCATGGAAAAAGGCAAAATAGTTGATCTACAGACGCAGAAGGTGATAAGGAGAACTAAAAAGCAAGTTATAGGGCGCCACATGCCTACCACGTACAAAATTTTCCAGGGCAAGGCTGCCCCTCCTTCTATTTCAACGGCACTATGCCCAACAGGTAGCCACAAGGGTCGGCCATAAGAATTTACGAGGGCAGGCGTGCCCTTTCATTCCCACAGGTTCTACGTTCGATCTTGTGCCAGTGGGCTGAATAGGCCTAAACCGCAAATTTGATTCTATCTCTAGAAAAACAGCAAATTCGCGCAGAAAAAAGGAGGCCAGGATGTGGCATTTTTTACGTAGATTCTGAAAATAAAAATCCATTTTCAATTTGGCCACTTCCTTGTCGAGTTATTTAGTTCCGCAGAAATTCCTGATTTTTCGCCTTTTTCTTCTTTTTATTATGGCGCGTCGGCAGGAGTCGGCCGAGCAGGCACGTACTCCTCGACGGCCGCCGTGGTAACGCTACCCAGTGTCAAAGCAAAGCTGTCAAAGCGATATGGCCACGGACTACCAAAAGCAAGAAAAGTAAATCCTCACAGTGCGGCTTGGTTTGCTTTTTAGAAAGTTTGCCTTTTAGTGCTGTTGGTTTGCTGGTTTGCTAGTTTGGAAAAGTTTGCCTTTTAGTAAAAGCCTCCGTGGAAGAAGTGACTTCTTGTGGTTTCGCTTTGCTTGCTTCTTCGTTCTTCCAAGGAGCTATAAGTGGTTCTTCCATCTTCCGGGTTACACTAATTGCTACACCTAAACCTAAACCTAAACCTAAACCTAAACCGGCACACTAATTGCTAAACCACTAAACTTATAAGCCAACAGCGTTTTTCTTATACCGTGGTAAATTATTACAAATTAGCAACAAAAAATGCAAATAGGTTTCATACATAGGCTAGGCTTAGGCCTAAGCCTGAGCCTGAGCCTAGCCTATGTATGCAGCAGTGGAACAAAAGACAGAATTATGGGCAAAGATTACATTGCTTGCATTTTTTTATTACAATTTGTAAATAAAAATACCACATAATGTACTAAGTGGTTTAGCATTTTTAGTGGTTTAGGTATTAGTGTCTCGGTTTAGGTTTAGGCATAGGGGCTGCATGTTTAGGCATTTTTTTGCATTTTCCAGCATGGGTTTAGTGGTTTAGCAATTAGTGTGCCGGTTTAGGTTTAGGTGTAGGTTTAGGTTTAGCAATTAGTGTAACCCCCATCTTCCTCCTTCCCTTTCCCTAAAGGACTTTTGGATTGAATGGTTAACTGCTATGGAACAAGAGGATCGTTATTTTGAAGTTGCATTGAACCTTGTCAAGCAAGCTGGAAGTGTAAGCTCTATCTTAGTGGTGTTTTAGTACTTTGGTATGTACATACGTACATACATACATAGTACGTACATACATACTGTACCTGACTTTTCTTGTTCCAGCTTGTGCGGGAGGCGTACAGTCAACCTCGCAATGTGTCAGTGGAGACGAAGGCAAGTGATGTTGACTTGGTGACAGAAACTGATAAAAAAGTCGAACAGTTGCTTTTTCGTGGACTGAAAGCGGAATTTTCCGACCACCGGTATGCATGTTATGCACGGTACATGACGTGGCAGTAATCTTTTGCTTCAGAAGTCGGTGTTCCGTGGGATTATTTCGTCGTTTGGGCAGCGAAAGAATTGCTCAGTCTTGAAATAATCGGACGGAGCGTCGACTTTTGCAATCATTTGATTACCGGTATACAAATTACACGGCCGCGGCATTACTTGTAATGTTTGTAGCCTCATTTGTTATGTACGATGCCACAGATTTATCGGTGAGGAATCTATGTCAGATGGCGACGTGCCTATTCTGCTGACTGATGCTCCTACTTGGATTGTAGATCCTATTGATGGCACTACTAATTTTGTTCACAGGTAGGTATGCGCAGTGCGTGAACAGGAAGGAATGTACATCATGATCATATACTGACTGTTGCATAGTATGTAGCGAAAATATACCGCCGTATTATATTTTTGAAACGTGGTTTTATGAATGAGATGATGTTTTGTTTACATCAGGTTGCCTTTCATCGGCATTTGCGTTGGCCTAACTATTGGCAAGGAGCTGCGAATAGGAATAATTTATAATCCTATCCTAGAGGAGCTCTATACTGCCCGCAAAGGACAAGGCGCATACAAGAATGGCTTTAGGATATACGCCAATGACACCACAGGTAACAATAAAACCCAATGTGTGACACATGATTAGATTTTCTATTAGCCGAACCCCATTCGCCTGTTGCACTAAGCGCTACGTACTACGTAGCACTGGGTCACGAGGTGACTTTCACTTCAATGCAACTTTTGATCGATAAGGGGGGAAGAGAAGTTGCCCACCACTAGCGGTAGGCGATGTTTGAAGCTTTGTGTTCGATACGGGTCCGTTCAATCGCCTACCGGTAGCGATAGGCAACTTCCCTTCCCCCTTACCGATCAAAAGTTGCACTGAAAGTCATGGTTAAATCCGAGGGGTCACCTCGCGACCCAGCACTAGCGCTTAGGGCAATAACAGGCGAATTGTCTGGTCGCTTAGAGTTCGCTACGGAACTCAAGTCTTGTGTAGTTTGCATGTACTCCTGCAGAATAGAAATCTACGAAGAATGGACAGAAATCCGCAATTGTGTTTCCATTTTATGCACCACGACTTGAGTTTCATTGCAAACTCTGGCCAGACTATACTTACCTAGATGCTGGTCCATCGTTTTTATAGAGCTGAAGCGGTCGGTAGTGATGACGTCTATGGGTATTCATAACATCAGCGTGTGCGGCGCCGGTGTGACGAGAGTCCACTTGGCCAATATAGAAATGATGGTCCAACGGGGCATAAGAGGGTACAGTCTGTTTGTCTGTCTGTCTGTCTGTCTGTTGTTTCCAGAACCCTCCAAGGCTATCGCCGTGAGTACGGCCGGCTCGCAAAGGTCTTCGGACAGCGTCCAGTCCTATCTTGCAAATTTCCAGTTATTTATGCGGCTGGCAATTCGCGGGTCTGTCCCACAATTCGCATATGCCTAGCTAGTAGCTTGTAGGGTAGCCTGGAGCAAATCCGCCCACCCCATTCAAAACCTGGCTCTCGGAAATGTTTCGAGGAGAGATACTTTCTCTGCTTCTTCGTTCCAAACCAAACAGTAACAGCTCTTGGCTAGATCAGATGGGGTAAAACCGCTATAGGGTGGGTGGTTTTGAGCCACGCTACCCTGTATGCTATGTTTATCACAAGTCAAGTTTTTTATCGTTGCTTTGCAGTAGTCAAGTCAAGAAGAGAATAAGTCGCCTATTTTGTGTTGTCTGTTTTTCAGACATCGTTCCTTTGGCAGCGCCGCCTTGAACATGTGTTACGTGGCTCAAGGAGCCATAGATCTGTACGTGGAATACGGAATACATTGTTGGGATATAGCGGCTGCAGCCGTCATCTGCCAAGAGGCAGGAGCTTGTGTTGTTGATCCTACAGGTATTCATGAGGTACACAATAATCAACTGCTAGGCTCACATGGTTTAAAATTTCTACGATACTTTTCCAGTTTCACATTTCCACTATAATATAGGTGGTCACATTATCGTGATATACGGCATACTTTTGAATCTGAGTTTGGTTTGTTCTTTTGCAGGAGGTCCCCTTCAACTAATGAATAGACGAGTTCTTTGCACTTCCACGACCGCATTAGCGCAGACAGTGGCAGAAAGTTTGACCCATGTTGATTATGCACCGGAAGGAAAGCTGGTGTAAACAAACAAGCCAGTTTTACAGAGCTGCCGCCATTTTCTGGTCTCTGTAGCTTAGTCCTTTCTTGATTGTAGGTACAAAATAAGTTTAGAAAGATAAGATTGAGTTGTTGTTATTTTTCCAGTTCGATGATGCAATGCTAATACTATCATGATCTGCCTGTTAGCATTCCGGTCAGCAATGAACAATGGCTCATACTTTACAAAATAAAAGTCGTACGTACGTAATCGCAGGTGAGTTTTGATTTTCTCCTGCCACGTGCCCAAGATTCTGTCCTGTTCCAATTGATTCCTATTGCATGCAAGACGTGTCACCACTCACCACTTATGACCCCCCTGCGCCGCGTCAGAATTTACGCACTGAAGTGAACATTTCTTTTATTGCTCTTTCTGTGGCATCACACGTACAATACGTACACTTTCCAGACACTAGCACCATGTCCAAAGCAATTTCTGGAAATGCGGATATATTTCCCACTCTGGCAAATGCAACTGAAATCGTAAGGTGGCAATCGCAGGGATTTCATAGGGAATAAATTCCTTCCGCGATATTCGAAAAATGGCTTCAATTTTCTGCAAAAGCCCACACAGCACAACATTTCATCACCACTGTACAGTAAATGCCTGTCGATGTGTCGTGAACGTTGTGTACGTACAGAGTGTCTCATAATAAACCGAACACTTTTCCGTGCATGTAACTCTGGAATCAAACGTTGGATTTTCATGCGGTTTTTTGTATTTAGTAGCCAAGGCTTCAACTTAGATGTGAACAAAATTTCAAGCATTTTGTCCACATACTTCGGAAATTGCGACGGTTTGAATCTCGAAGCTCAAAATCGGCGTTTTTCTTTAGTATGGAGAAAAATTTCGGTCTTAATTCTTCAAGATACCCTGTTCCATGCGTTTGCTATGGTGGAACTGGGAATAATGCATGAGATACACATTTCCTAGCATTTTGGGACCTCTTTTTTCGTTACGAGACAAATTTTTTCTTGGACCAATTCACAAAAGACCCCTAAATCGGCACTACCAGTTAGAAAAACCCTCGTTTTTGACCGCCGGAGAAAGAAGGTGCTTGAGCACCTTCCACTGGGCGTACGAAGCTAAAATTTTGTACACATCTAAGTTGAAGCCTTGGCTACTAAATACAAAAGACCGCATGAAAATCTAACGTGTGATTCCAGAGTTACATGCACGGAAAAGTGTTCGGTTTATTATGAGACACCCTGTATATGTGTATGTACACTGTATGTAATTTGCGTACATGCTATGTACACATACTGCAATAAGATTTTGCAGGTCGGGACTTTTCCAATCGTTGAGCTTGGCAGCTATCAGCATACAGATGGCACAGACCAGCTTGCGATTGCTCTTTGTAATATGTCCCTATAATAACGAACATGAGTTGCGAACAGTTTTTTTAGCATGCATGGTGGAAATACTATACTGCTACAGAAAATATCCACTGCTCATGTAGGAGAACGCTTCTGTACCATGAGAACGATCTTTTCAAAGAACACGTACGCCTGGGCGACTGTAAGAGGATCTGAATCCGCTTCCAATAAGATTCGTTTCATTTCATGCTTCAGGCTAAAACAAAAATCTCGAATCCATTAAGAAAGGTTTTCTGTAGCGGTTGCTTAGTACGTGGAAGGGGGGTACTTTTTGTAAATCGAGATAATATGCCTAACGGATTCCCCATCAAAAACTGCATATGTAGATGAAGTTTTAGGAAACAATTTGTTCAGGCATTATCGAGATATTCATGGGTAAAGGTGGGCCGGTCGCATTTTTGCCGTTTTTCAACGTTTTTAGCCATATTTCAGCAACCGAAGGGCTTAGAGGGCTACAATTTGGTACACACATACATCCCATAGGGACCCAAGTCTGGACCAATTTTGAGCCCAATCGGCCACCTGTTTGGCGAAATATAGCGTCACAAAGTGCATTTCTGTATATTTTGCACCTGTTGCAAATTCAGTTATATGAATACCACGGCGCGAATACATGCCCTGCACAGGGTAAAATTTTGACAGGAAGTAGAGAAGGGTTAGGCCTAAAAACTTTAGTACTACCGCAAAAAATCTCTATAATTGGAATTGGGACTACAGTCCTCTCGAATAGTGAAAAATACAGCAAAAATTTTCCCGCCTTTTTTATTTTTCAAGATAAATGAGCAATACCACTGAAACTTTTTCCTCGTAAGTAGCCTATCTTATGTAGAATTTGATGTAGATTTCAAAAATAAAATTGTTTTTCCCAAAAAATTTAACCATTACCCAAAATTCACAAAAATATACTACTTTTTGCAAAATTATATGCTAGGGGTTAAATTTTTTGGAAAAAACAATGTTATTTTTGAAATCTACATCAAATTCTACATAAGATAGGCTACTTACGAGGAAAAAATTTCAGTGGTATTGTTCATTTATCTTGAAAAATAAAAAAAGGCGGAAAAATTTTTGCTGTATTTTTCACTATTCGAGAGGACTGTAGTCCCAATTCCAATTATAGAGATTTTTTGCGGTAGTACTAAAGTTTTTAGGCCTAACCCTTCTCTACTTCCTGTCAAAATTTTACCCCGTGCAGGGCATGTATTCGCGCCGTGGTATTCATATAACTGAATTTGCAACAGGTGCAAAATATACAGAAATGCACTTTGTGACGCTATATCTCGCCAAACAGGTGGCCGATTGGGCTCAAAATTGGTCCAGACTTGGGTCCCTATGGGATGTATGTGTGTACCAAATTGTAGCCCTCTAAGCCCTTCGGTTGCTGAAATATGGCTAAAAACGTTGAAAAACGGCAAAAATGCGACCTGCCCACCTTTACCCTTGAATATCTCGATGTTGCCTGAACAAATTTTTTCCTAAAACTTCATCAACATATGCAGTTTTTGATGGGGAATCCGATAGGCATATTATCTCGATTCACAAAAAGTACCCCCCTTCCGCCTATACTACAGGCTACTCTCAATCCTTACAGAAAACGTCTCTTAAAATCCGAATTCACTGTGGCGCAACAACTTGTGGGATTATGAATATATCCTATTCATTCATTGCAAAGTCACCGACAGCAAATATGGACCACAGTTGTTACCTTCTAAATTTGCTGAACGTCAGCTGAATGTATTGGAATTTCTTGCGAAACCGCTCGTTACCCTCCTTCTTCATCTCCTCGCCTTCCACATAGGCAAACATGGAAGTCTTTGAAAACAAAAGTAACAGTACGCAGTTGTGCAAACTACGCATGTACATACATAGTACACGTATGTAGAAAAAACACTCACTACGTATCCAGAGAAGACCAATGTGGTCTTGTGGTGCCCTGGAACGAACTCCGGATGGTCCAATACGCTCGGGTCGTATGCGCCTTCGCCACCACCAGTGAAAACTTCCGCACCAGCAGAACGATGCAAAACAGCTGCAGCACTTCCGCCAGCGTCCACTGCAGTTCGCAGTGCCTCTGGTGGAGGCGGGTCCACAGCTGCGAGAAAGAAAGCACATGCAGTCACAGATGTTTAGTCGGTTCGTGGTGAGAAAGGACCACGCCCACTGCCCGCTTTGCGCGGAATGCAGGCATCCGTTTCCAAGAGAATGAGCAAAGTGGATATTCAGAGCCGCGATCAGATTAGAGACACGTACGTACGTCCGACGTAAAAAGCACGTAGACAGCCACGGACTGTCACGTCGGACGCACGTCTCTAATCTGAACGCGGCATTAGATGAGCAGTGAGCGTGGTCCCTTCTCTCCAGCAGCAACCAACTACTCTACATATGTAGTATCCACCATATGCAGTAAGGCTATTGGGTTGGTCAATGGCGACCCCGCGGCATTTAGTGAAAATTTGGATCGGTGTCTGTGGAGTCGTCGACGTCATTTTGTTGTCAATTCTACTTTTCACTCGCTCCTTTTCCGCTCCCAGATGAGTGAACAAGGTCGACGACCCCGCAGACACTAGTGGGCCACACTTGGTGAGTAAACTCACGGTGAATTCACTGGCCTCCCTATGCTTCATCGCATACTACGTACGGGGAATTCCCCGTGAGTTTACTCGCTCCGTGTGTAGCACACTACTGACCCAAACTTTCACTAAATAAGGCGGGGTCGCTATCGACCAACCCAATCGCGTTACCGCATTTATTTTATGCGCACTCATTCATTACCAAGGGACAGTTTCTTCATTGGAGTTCCCGCGCCTGCCTGCTTCTTGAAGAAGTAGAGCGACTCCTGTCTTAGGGCAAACTTTGCTCGCTGAGGCTGCTGCTTCCTGTTGGCAGCATCGTCGCCCTGATCCGTGCAACCCGCAGAAGTTTCGGAAAGATATTCACTGAAGGATATTTCCTGCAACAGAAAGAGAGGTTACGAGGTACAATACTGTGACGTGCCGCGTTCCGTATGACGATAGCCGGGACCCGGAAAGGGGGGAGAGAAATAGGACCGAACGGGAATCGAACCCGCCACCCTCGGACACAGCTGCGGACTTACACTTAGGCACATCACCAGGCGCGGGTCCAAGGACAGATGGCAAAACTCGCCTACATACCTACATAAAGAACTAGTTTACGTACACTACTGGCCTCGGACGCTAATTTTACCCGTCCATCCGCAAGATCAAATGGCTTCAATTCTGAGCTGCTGCTGGAATGGCGCACCTTCCCCGATTCAGATATGCTCATATCCCTGGATAAACATACACGCCACGTATGAGGCTATGTTCAGTTGCAGCAATAGTACGTACGCATTACGCAAGTCGTAGGCCTAGCATGTCATACACGCGCCTACTATCCAAAATATCATCCACGGCATCCAGTATTCATCATATAGTATCCATCTATGCTATGTACAACCTCGAACTAGCTGTCGATTGGGAAGGCGAAATGAGTCAACCGAATCTGAAAGCTGCTACATTTGTTTACGTCTACTAACCTGATTTTCGCATGCGGCTGCTGGCATCTATGTGGTAACACAGAAAACACTTCCAAGGGAACATATTCCGGGCTGAGAAAGCACAACCTAAATGGAACAACCAAGGGTCAGAACCCAAAGCACACTAGGTACACAACACAGCAGCAATTTAGGCACTACTAAATATGTACCAGTTGAATGGATGCGTGTCAACTGGCACAACGAAAACTGCGAACGAGTGCACTTCATAGAGGGACGAAAATATAAGTACAGTAGCATGCCGCATGCAGCTGCTTGCTTACTATAGTCTGACCAATAGCAGTTGGCACTTGGACTCAAGGCGCGTTGCGTAAAATAGATTTACAAATGCAGATTTCTGTCCACGCTTCGTGTACTCCTATTTAGCAGAAGTACAAGCAAACTACGCAACTCGCCTTGAGTCCAAGTGCCAACTGCTATTGGCCAGACCATAATCTATCCGCTGCTCCTTCATTACTAATTCTCCGCATTTTCTCTCGTACATAATCATACCTCTCGTACTTGCCCAAACTTCGAATGGTAGAAATACGAGTGAGTTTGCCTTTCGAATCTAAGCTTGCCACATTGTCCACGTCTGCAAAGTACACAGATCGAAAGATCCTTATTCACGAAATAAACAACGGTATCCGCGTTCTGATAGGCCATGTACGTCCAGATCGACGTTCAACGTTCGACGTTCGCCCGAAAATATGAAGGATCCTTATTCACCTTCATCCCACCCCAAAAGATGAGCTACTACAGGTTGGAGACACGTTTCAGCTTTAACTGCACATCTCTTGAGGTGGGACGAAGATAGAAAAGGCGCGGACTGCCACCGACCATGGACCTTTTTTTCTGGGGTGAACGTCTTTCATCTGTATGCGGCATCATGCATGCAGAGTAACACGCGCTCTTACGATGCGTTTCGCCTGTGGCAGTAGTATCAAAGGAAGCGGACGAAGCATTGCTGCTAGTAGATCGGGGCTGATCCGTATGATCGGAAGATGGCGTCAAAAATCGGCCAATCTTCTTGAGCAACTGCAGTTTACCACCACCCTCATTCTCGTGATGCTCACGTGACTTCACGCCTTTGCGTGATCCCGGCGTCTCCTGGTAGCAACTCCTCGGAGATTTCGCCATCTCTTTTTTGCCAGCTGAATTCCTCCGGGCCTCATTTCTCATCACAGAATATCGACCAACACCCGACGAGCTACCGGAATCATCGAGCCATAAAGTTGCACCGGCCTCGTCGTGAATAGAAACCTGAGAGCTGGAAACGGAAACTGCCGGTACAACAATCAAAGGGCTGCTTTCCCTGTCGTGAAGTGCACCGTCCTCCTCCACATTCTGCACTGGTTCGGCGTCATGAAAGTGGAATATCGGCCGGTTCGAAGCGAGATCCTTGTTGTGCACTCGTTTTCCAGCCGGTAGGCCGTTTAGTCCGGGCTTTTTGAAAATCCTCAGCGCCGTATCTTCGTGGCTTCCGTCCAGCGAAATGTTCTTCAAGAAATTCTGAGCCACCATCAGCTGATAATCCCGGAGGACGGCGGATCTTTGTTTACGGCTCATCGTTGCAAAACAGCTTACTGTACCACCGGTACTTTTCTGTACCACCGGTCTGGGTCACAGCTAGCCGGTATCTGGGCTTGCTGGCTGGTTTCCGGGCGGCGCCCGCCTGCGCCTGCGGCGTGGGCGTCTGTCTGGGACGTCTAGCCCATGAACCAGCACTTACTTCTACACTTCCATGTACTCCTATGCACATATTTTTTAGGAGTACGTGACACGGAGCGCGGTCGTTTTGAACTACTAACTGCGGTGAGCGCCAGAGGAACACATGACGTGGCACGTCAAAGAACAGAAATAAAACAGTAGTGGGCTACACACGTGGTGAGTAAACTCACGGTGAATTCACCGGTGAGTTTGAATTTCGAGTTTTATCTTTCGTGTAGAGCATCCTCACTTGCCTCTCACGCGCAAAATTTTTCTCATGTGTTCACACGACGGTGAGTTTCAAACTCACGGTGAATTCACCGGCCTCCCTATGCTTCATCGCATACTTATGGGGAATTCACCGTGAGTTTACTCACCACGTGTGTAGCCCACTAGTAAGTGGTTTTTGACCCGACGTAACGGCAAAGTATATTTTATCTGCGTGAACTATTTTATCTGTGTGGGTGCACTAGCGGCTTTATCATGTCCTCCCATAAGGACTCAGTCTGCAAGTACTGTTCGAAGCTTTTCTCATCCAGTCAAGCATTGTGGAATCATAAGAACAAGCATCATAAGGAGGAAAAGGAGCGAGACGCAGCTGCAGCGAAGAAGTTTTCATGCGAATTCTGCCAGAGCTTATTTTCGTCGAGTGACGCTTTGTGCACCCACAGGGCGAAGTTTCATCGGAAGGAGAGAGATGAAGCGAAAGCGCAGCACTCGCACGTCAAGTGTTTGGAGGATGGACTCCACTTTACTCCACCAAGGCAAAACATCCTCGCCGCCCGGAGATCGCCCATCCAACAAGTGAAGAGTGCGCCCAGTTACTGGATGAGCTGCTCTCCTACAACAAGAAGTATTATGATGATGCAGATCCAACTGAGCCAGCTGCTGCTATGGAAGTCGCACCCTTTGACGCTGGAGAACACCTTGCCTTCGTGTCTCGCGCCATGCGTCTCTTCAAGCTCAATGCCAAGTATCCTCCAACCATTCTGGGTGAGGTGCAGAAGGAGCTGGATGGTATAGACCAGTTTTGTCCTGAGTCGGTGCAAGGTGGAATTTTGAACTTTCGGCTCCAAATAACCAGCGCAGTGAAGGAAAAAAACATCGATCTCGCTCAGTCCTACTGTCTCGGAGTCCAGAATCTACTTGAACGATTGTGAACCTGTTGGTCTTGACACATCATGTAGGTACACAGTAATGTTTGAATTGCTCTGTGAATGTTCATAATTGCTGTTTCTGTCTGCTTCTTGACGCTGAATTGTGTACGTGTGATTGTAGTCTATCTTATTGCTGGAACGATAATAATATGAGTACCGTTCAGCTAATATGGTGCGTTCACCAGACGTCCGTACGTATCATGGCGCGTTCACCAGACGTCCGTTACGTCCGTCCGTCCGTTCGTCAACCAATAAGTGTTCATCCGTCCGTCCGTTTGTCAACCCATATGAGTTGACGGATGGACGGACGTCCGTTACGGACGTCTGGTGAACGCGCCATCATACGTCCGTTGTCAACTCATAGAATTCTGCCGGACGGACGTTTGCTGAACGGCGCCAATAATACCATGCTTGCTTTCTTTGTCTTGCACGTTCCAAAATTTACTCTTGTAACGCTAAAAACGGTGATTCACGTATTCCTAAAACTAATTAGTATAGGACTCCTATTAGGAGTACATGGAAGTGTAGAAGTAAGTGCTGGTTCATGGGCTAGACGTCTGTCTGGGACCTGGCCTGGCCATCATCTGGGCTCGCTCGTCCGTCGGCGCGGTTCAGACAAGGATTCCTAGACCGCACATAGTAGTACGCGGTCTAGGAGTTCTTGGTTCAAGGCGCATAGACACCCAAAACGTGGCGAACACTTCTAACGTTATTTAGTGGTCCATGAAATGACGAAGAATGACGTCATAAAGGCGGAGCCGCGTCCGCGATGCAGCGATGCGATGCGATGTTGTTGCCTACCGCTACTTGCGCCACCGCGATTGCGCGCGGAGCGGCGTGCAATAAGTGTACGTGAAGTCTGAAAGTAAGAACTTGAGCGACAGTCGCATATCGGTGGGTGATGAATGCAGGTGGAGGAGTGACTCATCGAGTCAACAGAAGGTAACCTTACCTGGCCAGTGGCGTGAGGATGGGGAAGAACTTCAGCGGAACGTTTCCTGTCTTTCCTATTTTCCTTGTGGTTTTGGTTGTCGTGTATGTATGAATCGTGTGGTGAAAATTGACGGAACGTATATTTGTGCTACCATCCAACTTACATAGCGTGTCGAGTAATTTCTTCCTTTGTTTATTATTCGTTATTCGCTTCTTTTGTTTGTTGTGCTCCAATTAGTACGTATGTACGTACAGTGGCTGTAGTACGTAGAGTACATCTGTAAGTGTGTACCGTATGTATGTATGTATGTATGTATGTATGTATGTATGTATGTATGTATGTATAGTACATGATGCGTACGTGCATACATTGTATGTGCTATTTGACCATTTTCGGCGAACAGTTAGCTTTTCCCGATTGTTCCTGCGCTGTTCTTTGAATAGCCGTGGTATTGCATGTTATGGTATGCGTGTTTTGCAGGGTGGGGCTAAAAGGCGGACGCGGACACGGACGCGGACGCTGGGTTAAAAGGCGGACGCGGACGCGGACGCTGGGCTAAAAGGCGGACGCAGAAAAAGCGGACGCGGCGCAAGATTTGCATCCGCGTCCGCCTTTTAGTCCAATCTGCTGACTCTTCTTTCTACCACTTTGGTGGGTAATGGGCTAAAAAGCGGACGCAGAAAAAGCCGACGCAATATTGCATGTGCTTAGGATAGGACTTAGGCTTAGGCTGAGGCTTAGGCTTAGGTATTGTATGCAGAGGGGTAGGCCTCAGCCTAAGCCTAAAGCCTAAGTCCTATCCTTAGCACATGCAATGTTGCGTCCGCTTTTTCTGCGTCCGCTTTTTAGCCCATTACGGTGGAAAGAAGAGTCAGAAGATTGGACTAAATGGCGGACGCGGATGCAAATCTATCGCCGCGTCCGCTTTTTCTGCGTCCGCCTTTTAGCCCAGCGTCCGCGTCCGCGTCCGCCTTTTAACCCAGCGTCCGCGTCCGTGTCCGCGTCCGCCTTTTAGCCCTACCCTGTTTTGCACTCAATTCGTCCGTTGAAAATATTTGCGCTTCTTCCCAGTTTCTGCTTTGTTGTGGTTGACTTGGAATCGGAATTCGTGGAATGCGCATACCCACTAGTGTTTGTCTACTCCTATGTCCTATGTGCATTCGTTCGTACCTCTTCAACCTAAACGTCTGCATGATGCATATATTTGCCTACATATGTACGTACATCCCTGCACTTTTGTTGGCCCGTGTTCGCGCTTTTCAAAATGCGTTCCGTGCTATTTCGCTCCGATTTCAATAGGGTGACAGGTTGTAAATAGGTGCAGTTTGCGATTGACTCAACACCCACGCTGTCCCCCTTCTGTCGCTCGCGTCCCTCTCGAGGATTCGCCATGTTCAGAGAGGCTGGTTTGAGTGAGTTGAAAGTTTTGGGCCTTTGAAGATTCTCCGTCGTTATTTTGCAACCGCATATTTTTTGCACGAGGATGTTGTCTGTGTTGAGCCTGTGCTACTTACGTTCTGTTCATGCACCTATGTTTGTATGTGTCTGTTTGAGAACTGTCCTATCTGTGATGATGTGTCATCGGACCATTTTGTGGAATGTGGTGCCACCTGTTACCGTTCCTCGCCTGTACGTACGTACATGTGCGTAGTTTATTTGCATTTGCGTCAGCTTGCAAGCGGAGGAACGTTTATAGTATTCGCCATTGACGCATTCTTCTCTTTGTTGTCACGGGTGTCCTTGGCGCGTTTTGCTTCATGACATTAGCTCATGTGCAGCCCGCTAAGTGCGTTCGTATGTATGTACATATTGCATACCTAAACTACTCTGTACTCTATTGATTTTTCTGCGTAATTGCTTCATTTGCTCCGATAAAGCCAACCCAACACCATCCGCTATTCTTTGTGCTTTTCCAGGGGGCACATTCTCATGGTAGCAGCCCCGAACCGAGAGAGGGGGCTGTCTGTCCTGTTTTGGAGAGGAGAACCCAGCTAACTGATTCTAAGCTCACAACACAGAAGCTCAGCGGGTTGGCTTGTAACCGAAACTTGTACGTAATTGTCCGTTCTCAAGCCAACTGAAATAGCATACAGGGGAAGAGGAGGAGGAAGAGAAAAGAGGCAGGCAGACAAAAACGAGTTGAGTCCTGTCAGTCATCCGTCGAGTGTAAAAGAGGCTGCCGAAATGCTGGGCGTAGTGCTGAAGGGAAGTCCGAGGAAGTCGGTGGAAGAAGAGCGCCCAGCTTCATCCGGACTGTTAGCGTCTTCTCCTCTTCGTGCGCCAACAACGCCAAGAGTTGATAAGCAGCTGGAGAGTACGACACTGACACCGCTGACTGCTGGCGGCCTGGTGAAGCAGAGTCGTAACGCGCCCGCCACGCTCAATGTGATTACGAGTCCGCCGGTCGGCCTCAAACACCACCAGCGACAGCCTCCTCTTCCCTTGGATCCGAGTCACTTGCAGCTGACGGTTGGCTTGGACGCTCGCACCAGCGCTCCTGTCACCACCGCCGTGCATACCAAGGAGCTGGCGCAGAGGAGGAACAGCAACGCGAAACTGGAGACGAAAAGCGGCAGTTGCTTGCTGACGCCGCCAACCGACTGTTCGTCCAATGCGTCGCCGGTTAACGACGCTTCTTCCATTTTGCCACCGGGCAGTGGCCAGTTTGGCTGGTTGGACGGACTATTGAGCTGTATCAAACCGGATAAGATTTGGGGCAGAATTCTGGGCGGCGAAAGCAGCGCAGGAGGAGCTGGGGGATGGGGAGCGGAGTGGCGTAAGATGGGACGAACTGCCGCGGCGGCGGCGGCGCCCCCTAGCGGCGACGATTGGGAACTGCCGTTCGAGTCGATCACGGAACTGACGTGGCTCGGCGCCGGATCGCAGGGCGCCGTCTTCCTGGGCAAATTGAATGGAGAGGAAGTGGCCGTGAAGAAAGTGAAGGAGAAGAAGGAGACCAACATTCAGCAGCTGAGGAAACTCAGCCACGACAACGTGATCAAGTTCAAGTAAGTGCTGATCAACGTGATCAATGTTATCTGCGCTGTTCACCATAAAGCTGCGTTTTTACTCCATTTTTTGATGTGCGTATATTTGTGTGCGTATATTTTGTGTGCGTACATTTTTTCAAGAACTCCATGTTTTATTACAAAACAATATATTATGCAAATTTTCGGGTAAAAAGTCCAAAAAATGTGCATAAAATTTGCATAGTCCATTGTTTTTAGTACGCACGGCAAATATACGCACATTAAAAAACCGACTAAAAACGCAGCTTAATACTAGTCCGTCCAGCGGAAGTTGTCTCGGGACGTCGGGAGTTGTTTTTTAATTTAAAATTCTCCGCGATTCGAGTAGTCTTATTTTGTAGGAACTGTTCTTACGCAGCACGGGCAACGGTCCAAGAACAACCCTCGCTGGACGGACTATAATGTAGTTTCAATGAATGTATGTACGTACGTACATGACCGCTGCTAGATAGACTGTAGTTTGTCTTTTTCTTGCAGAGGTGTGTGCACGCAGGCTCCGTGCTTTTGCATCGTGATGGAGTATTGCTCCCAGGGTCAGTTGTACGAAGTGTTGCGCAGCGGTCGTCCCGTCCTTCCTTCCCTTCTCATCCAGTGGAGTCGTCAAATTGCCAGTGGCATGGCCTACCTCCACGACCTAAAGATTATCCACAGAGATCTCAAATCGCCAAAGTACGTGTCCAACCGTTCAGAACGGCCACCTTCGGCTGTACAGTAGATTGTGTACAGTAAGCAGTCAGAAGGTACCGTTATTTCAGATCGATATGATGCACCTAACCTAGACAGCCAGTAAAGGGCTCTCTCTGTTATGTATTTAACGGTATCGTTTCTGTAGTCCAGTACCCTGCCAGGATGATATATGCTTCAGTATAATACATAAGCTACAGTAGAGAACACGTCTAACTGTTTTCTGTGGTTGTTGCAGCGTATTGGTGGACGCAGAAGACCGGCTGAAGATCAGCGATTTCGGTGCGAGTCGCGTGTGGGCGGCGAGACAGAGCATCAAGATGTCCTTCTGCGGCACCGTGGCCTGGATGGCGCCGGAAGTGATCAAGGGGGAGCCGTGCGGAGACAAAGTGGACATCTGGTCCTTCGGCGTCATCCTCTGGGAACTGCTCACGCTGGAAGTGCCCTACAAGGACTTCGACTCCTACGCCGTCATGTGCGAGGTACGTAATGTTATGTTCTGCGCTAGGTATATGTACATTGATCACTCACAGTACAAGGGCTCTTATGGGCACGAAGGGTGCACAGGAACAGTGCAAACCACGTCCACTACCTAACGCACTATGAATGAAGCATTGTTTATTCGTATGTCGCCTTCCGATTGAGACGTACGTCCGACGTGAAAAATACCGTGGCTCTCTGTACTTTTTTCGTCGGACGTACATACGTCTCTAGTCTGAACGCGGCATTATGGCCGCAGTTGTAGCATGTACGTAATTACAACTTCCACTTTATTTTTCTCCAGGTGGGTTCCAAAGGCGAATGCCTGCTGAGCATTCCCTCCACAGCTCCCGAGGGACTGAAACTCCTGCTGAAGCAGACCTGGAGTCGTAAGCCGCGTAACCGGCCGTCCTTCCGTCACATTCTCACGCATCTGGAGATCGCCAAGGCGGAAACGCAGGACGTGACGGAGGAAGAGTGGGGCCGACTGCAGGCTGCCTGGAAGGAGGAGCTCAGCCTTAAGACCCTCGGCACTGGAGGCAGAAGCCGGAAGGGACGCGGTCAGGAGAATTGGTTCAAGAAAGGTACAGTGCAGTACTTACAAACATTACACATGCTGTACTCTACATAGGTTTGAAACCGCCTATTGTTTGGCCAGAGAGAGTTGGGTTTGGGACTCAAATCGTACTGCGTAGTTTGCATGTACTTCTGCTAAAGGAGTACACGAAGCTCGGACAAAAATCCGCAATTATGAATCTCTTTTACGCTACGCGCCTTGAATGCCATAGCCAACTCTTACTGGCCAGACTATAGATGTCATCACTCAGGGAAAATTGTCGTGTGACTGAGTTCATCCAGGTGTGTACATGGTCCAATGGTTAGGGCGCTCGTCTGAAGCGCGAAAGCTCTAGGGTTCGACTCCCTGACAAATCCACGTCTGGCTTTCTGTTATCTACCTGGTTATTACAGTGTATATACCCATCAAACAGGAAGGTTTCTAGAATGCGCGTGGGAAGGGCGAGAATGGATGAATGGCGCGATATATACGTGCGTGTAACGTAACCGGCCTGTTTTCTGTGCAGAAGAGATGCTGATCGAACGTCGGAAAGAGGAGCTGCGACACGCGAGCGAAGTGCGGGAGTTGTACGAGCACAAGCTGAAGCGCGCCAGCAACCTCTGCGACGAACTGAACGCCTGCATGATGCGCCTGGAGCAGAGGGAGCGCGAGCTGAGACGACGCGAGCGACTCCTGTCGGCGGAAGCGCAAAGCAGCAGAAAGAGCAGCAGAGCGAAAGTGATGCGACCGCTCACCGCCCAACTGAGGAAGGAGAGTGGCGCCGCCGCCTGGCCGGCTACTGTACGCGGATATATGGAGGCGCCATTGGAGTAAGAATTACTTTTATTATGTCATACCAAGAATTGATAACCTCGTTTGATGTTTACCTATAGTATTGGTACCTCTTCTTGTGCGTATGTGCACCTATACTGTATGTATACATGTACCTTGTGCTGTTTTTTTTAGCGTGGAAGCGCGCACATCCCACCAAGCCGTCCTGTGTCTGGAAGCGGAAACCACATCGGAAGAAGAAGAAGAAGACGCGGGAGCCATGGACGATTCCGTCATGCGCAAATCCGCCTCCATGACCGAATCGATGAGCGCGGCGGCGGTGACGTCACCGTCCTCGCACCTGATTGGTCGTTCGCGCAGCGGCGGCGCTTTCTTGCCGCACTCGCCGTCTCCGGTTCGCGCGGCGACTCCTCGAAAGGTCTCCGCCTCCTCGGCCGCCCACCTGAACAACCTGAGTCGAGGCAGTTCCGCTCGCAGTTCGGGCGTGGAAAGCGGCGGCGGTCGACGCTCGTCGCTCTCCGTCGCAACGACGACAGCCAATCAGCGGGCGTCGCGCTTCTCGCGCGATTCGTCCCTGCGAGTCAGCGCCGCCTCCTCCGCATCCGGCGCTTCTGCTTTGTCGGCTGCGGCGGCGCACTTGAGGCGAACTGGCGCCGCGAGAGCCTCCGCCAGCAGCGCCGATTCGGGCGTGGCCTTGTCGACGCAAACGAGTAGGGAGGAGCCGACGAAGCACATGAGCAGTTTGCAGCAGCAGGGCAATTATGGTACGCATACGTACGTAAACTCATTGTGCAGACATCGGCACGGTATTTGGGATGGTGGTGTGTAATTTTGGGGATCTCCACAGTAAGGCTATGAGCTTTGGGGTATGTAGTTTTTTTCAATATATAAGGGTGGGGTTTATGTGAGGGAATGGGTGGGGTGTGCTGTCCATGCCCCAACTGACCCCAGGCCGACGTCTGCACAAATTGCCTGTATTTACTATGTACCATAATTCACTATGCGGAGCATACCTGTGAGTTTCTGCAGGAAGCAGCACGGAGACGTTGACGAGAAATTCGCCGGGTAGGCTGTCGGATGGAAACGGCAAGCCTATGCCGCCTGTCGCCGAATCGCCGTCGCCAAAACTAAGACGACAACGCGGCCCCAGAGGCAACAATAACAACAACAACAACCAGCATCAAGAAGTGAATGCCTACCAGCAAGAATCGATAAAAAGAGTGGAAGGTGAGATGAAAGCGTACGTATGATGGCGCGTTCACCAGACGGACGGACGTCCGGCGTATCTAGGAGCACCATGAACAATGTACTCCTAGATACGTCGGACAATTTAGGAGTACACGTTCATGTACTTCTAGATCGTCGGACGTACGGACGTCTGGTGAACGCGCCATGAGACTGAATAATGGAATTAAGCTAATCCATGCACGTGTGCTATTCCTGCCTATCTGTGTACGTATGCTTTATAGAGTGGCGTAGTTCATTGGTGGGCAGCGAAGAAGCGAACAATAACTGTGGCCGTGAGAGGGAGCAGCATCGATCCGCCGCCTTACTCAAAGCGTGTACTGAGGAAGTGTGCCTCGGCTGTCACGGAGACTGTACGGATCCGAACTGCCAAAGCAGGCAACAGGCAGCTGCCGACCAAGATGGCAACTGGAACAATGCCAAGGTACCTAGCTGCAATATATATATGCGCGTCTACGTCACGCCAGCATTTTGATAGTGATATTTACATACGTACTGTATGTTTGCATGTAGGGGGTGTTTCATAATGAACTCTCCGGAGACACAAACATCCGGAGAGTATAGAGTATTAGTATAAAACATCCTGTGTATAGTGTTAGGTTTTTACCCAACGTTCAAAGTTATGTACTTACCTGAGGAGGTCCTATAATAAGTGGGTATGCCGAAACAAAGAATTATGAGTTTGTCCCTCGGCTCTTTGTCATTTTGTTTGGTCAGTAAGTACTCATTTTTGTCATCTCCAGCAAAGTTAAGGTACTGTGTTTGTAGGCTGCGGCGTTCTGTGGCATGAAGCCGTCTCCCAGCTACCAGGCAGCTCTGAGCAGTCCTCTGCACATTCACAAGAGTCCAACGATCATCACGCGGCTGGACAGGAGTAGTCAACTGGGAAACTTGATGCAGCAGCACAGCTGGGATACGGAAGAGCCGGTGCACTCCACTTCATCCGCCAACAGCAGCGATTCGGAGGATCAGCACATGCAGCACGAAGCGACAAAGTATTCTTCACGTTTTGTACTTGTTGGTATCCTTTACACACACGGATGCGTGTCTAATGGCCCATTCACATTGGAGGATTGCGCAGTGAGCGTACGTACGTCCAGCGCATCCATGGTTGTCCATGACATTGTTTTGTATGCGCCGAGCCATGGACACGTCGGACGTTCGTCCGGCTCATGTTTCTTTTTTACGAGTTGATTGAACAAGCAGGCAGCGATCCAAACTTTACTAAAACCGCGGGGTCGCTTATCGATCAACCCAATTCGCGTTACCGCAACTCGTCCATATGTGAATATGCCGTAATGCCAATATTGTTCTCTCAGGACGATCTCACCGCGATTATCTGCTCAACCGAACGCCAGTAACAACAACAACAGCAGCAACACGGTTGAGTATCGTTGGTCGTCGGCCAGCGACGAGCAGTCCAAGAAAGCGGCGGCGGGCACGGGCACGGATTCGGGAGGCGAAGGAGGACGGCGCATGATCAGCAGTGGCTCCACCATGGAGAGCAGCTTGGAGCGGAGTTTGGAGGTGGGCGCCTTTCGCTCGGACGGACTCTCAGACCAAGAACAGCGAGTCAGAGACGTCAAGGATAGCATACTTGGACGCAGGAGGACTGGCAGTGTAAGTGATTCTGCAGGATAGCTTGTTAGGAGGGAGGGAGGGGGTCACGAGAGGTTAGTTGCGCTGTACTGTATGTCTTGTTGTGTGTATGTGTATGAATGTGTGGTGAGGGTGCCCGAACCTACCGGGTGACGGATGGCAAGTGGCACTGCGTATGCGGGTACATGTAGCCGGCACTTGCAGGGGGAACTCTTGTCCGCCAGTATAGCTCAATCGGTAGAGCATTGGCCTTGTAAGCCGAAGGTGCGGGTTCGAGCCCTGCTGCCCTAATGAACAGCTTTCCCTTCCCCTAGGGGTTGGGGCTTCCGTTCACCTCGCAATGGTAGAGCTACAGTATGTAATACGTACGTATGCACTGTTTCAGTATCCTGCTGCGAGTCTGCACGCTTCTATGGTGAGTGAGACTTCCAGCTGTGGCAGTGACTCCGAAGACCAAAACGCCTTATCCTACCAGGTAGCTTGCTAGCTACTATCTCACTCTCTATCCCTCTCTTATTGAGCCAGCGTCCCTCCCGTTACGGGGTAAAATCAAAAATACATATGCAGCATTACACTTAGGGTTTGTTGTACATTCGTAGCAGACGTAATAGTTTAGTGTGCAGTTGTAGGATTTGAACGCAGCTCCTTGTCTGTTTTCTGTACTTCGTTTGTACCCAGTACGTACATATTGCGAAGTCGTCACATATGCAGATGACCTGTACAACGGTTTTTGTACATAGCACACATTACTCGACGTTGTGTCACGCTCATACCTTTACTCACAACTGGGATACGGTAAATGCAGGTGGTCAGGGTGTGTTTCTTTCTTTTATGTGCTCCACGTGTGTGTTTGTTTGTACTGTACACATGACGTACAAGTAACGGATACAATACTGCGCATTGAGCGTACTTGTACATAATAGATGTATGGCTTTTGCAAGTTTGTACTCTGTACACGACTTTCTGGTGATTACTGAGATCACAAAGATGGTATTGTTTGATACGACGGTAGGGTTGTCGTTGTACTATTGCATTGTTTCCAGCAGTAGTGTGTTGCTAAATTCTTTGGCTGATATGGATGTGATAGTAGAGTTTCCAGAGCTGAATAGCAGGCATTCGTTTGAAACAAAAACACGGTGAATTTGATCTTTGACATTCTATGGAAACACTTCAGTTACTTTGCAATGTTGTGATTGTTTTGAACAGTGTTATTGGCCTATTTGTGATAAAAATGCTGCAGAAGTAGAATAAATTTTCGTTTAATTCGGTCGACTATTGTTACTGATGGTTAGGTACTTGCCAAGCCAAACGTACTTTTGATGTTGTCCGATGGCACATGATTGAACGCACAGCAGGTATATGATTTAGTCTTCGTCAGAAAATTGGTCGTTGGTCGTACTAAAAGGAAATGGTGCTTTGGAAATGAAGTGAGCCGAAGGATATGCAGCTGCCTATTCCACGATGTAATCTGCATACGGAAATATACTGGTTGGATTGGTGGCAACCGGCGAGGAGTTGGAGTAGCTTCCTCATCTTCAGTGCATTGCTTTTATGTGCCTTCTCTCCAGGTACTCGCATTCAAGGCTCAAAACAGATCACTGCGTTTCATAAAGTATGTGCGGCGCGGCGGCATTGCAACAAGTTTCACTAAGGTGCTATTATTTTCAGTATGGAGCTTCAAATCAAGGGAAGATTTCTTTCGCAACGCGACCTTCGCCGTCACAAAGAAGGAGTCAGACTGTAAGTACGATATTATATCTGTCGGGGTGTGTCATGCGCAATATACAGTAGCTATGTAGTATGTATGGCTAAATATGCAATCGATATTTTGGACAGATCCATCGCCGAAAGATGAGATCAAAGAGGCGATGGATGTGCATCGAGATGCGTTCAAGCGTCTGGAGAACTGGACGTGTTTGCGCTTCAAGGAGCTGGATGCCGAGAACAAAACTGCCCACATCAAACTCAAGCCCACCGAGGAGGAGAAGGGAAAACAGTACGTCATATTTGGCTTGTGATACTTCAGTACGTACAGGTGTGTAGGGAAAAAATATGAAAGAAAACCCAACCAGATCTGCATTTTCAGTTGCTCAGCTAGTTCCAGTACAAAACCGCCTTGGATCCGAGGCGATATCAATGTGTTGAAGAAGTGTAACGTAAGTCTGGGAACTGCATTTACATACGTGCAATTCACTATTTCATACCTATGTAAGGTATGTATGTACGTACGTACATACAGTAGATGCTTTTACTTGCTTGCATTTAGAATCTAGGCACGGCTTTCCACGAAATCGGGCACAGCCTGTCGATGTTTCATACGCAGCGTCGCTACGACCGCGATCAGTACATCACCGTCGACTTGGACAATATCCAGTCAGAGGAGCGATACGCTTACGATCCACCCGTATCGAACACCAGCAGTTATCAACACCTGATGCCATACGATTTCGGCTCTGTTATGCATTACGACGATCACACTTTCGCCCTCAACTCGAAGAAACCCACAATGAAGGCTAAAGATCCGCTGTACCAGGCTGTGATGGGCTCAGCGAGGGAGAGACCGGCTTTCTTGGATATCTGGGCCTGGAATCGGGCTTTCCGCTGTGAATGCGGTGAGGAAAGGATTATGGTATGGGGTAATTTGGGCCAGGGGAAAGTTGGGCGACATCCCAACTTTTTCCCCAGCATGAATGAATGGGGGAACCTTCCGCGAAATGTGCTGGGATGGCATATGTATGTAGGGTACTGTGGGGTAAACCCGGCCACCGAAGCTTTTTCTAACTTGCCGTTTCAGCAAATGATGAACCAAATAGCTCATTTGAAAGAGAAGAGTTCCAGGAATCGATTGATGTAATATTTTTCTCAATTGGTCCATTGGTTGCTCAGATATGCAGCCCTGAAACTTTAGGTGACCGGATTTTCCCACGGCCGTGTCTACCCCCCCCCCCCCCTCCCCTACATAGAATTTCTACTTATGTACTGTAACATATTACGAAATTGTGTATCTGTCCTTACTCTTGCATGTATACTGTATGTAGTTCCCCAACCCCAAAAAAATCCGGTGCTTGGGCTGGCTTCGCTGCTGCTGCAGAAGTTCTGTGCTCACGGCGGATATCCGGATCCGAATAACTGCACCAGTTGCGTCTGTCCTTCGGGTTGGGGTGGACGCACGTGCGAAGAGCCGGAAGGAGCTCAGGACTACAACAACACTCTGGTCTGCGGCCAACGCGTCGTGCAGTTGAATATCAGCCACGAGTGGGAGCGATTCGATCGACGCATGAAAGTGCCGAGAAACGTCAGCGATTCGCAAATTCTCTGCGCCTTTCACTTTCTGGTATCATTCGACACATGCCGCGTTCACCAGACGTCCATACATTCGTAAGTCCGAACGTCCGTACGTATTTAGGAGTACATGGCACCGCAAACGACCCTGTACTCTTAGATACAATTTGGATTTACGGATGTACGGACGTCTGGTGAACGCGGCAACAGGCCTTTCAAACGTGTACGTATGTACGTACTGTACTAAATATGGAGGGGTGGTTTTGACCGCTTGAAGGGAATGCCTGGTAGAGGCATAGAGGTGCGCAACATATCTTGGATTGCTGACGGGTTAGAGGTGAAGACGGGTCGCAACATTTCCTTGAAAGAACAGGCGTTTCCGGATTGGAGGCTTACTGGCTACAGGTGAGGCAAGCCAACCGTACTTTCTCACTAAAGCATTATCCTGCACGTGCACATGACGTTGTTTTGCTGGTGTGGTGTGTATTATTGCTTTCGTTTACAGGGGTTTCAAGAAGAATCTCGTGGACGTTTCAATCGTATCCGTCAATGATCGGATGCTAATGATATTACACACTGTGCATCGGCGCTATCGACTTCGATTGACCTTTGACTACAGAGCCGATGCGTCAGTCGTCTTCGTTACTTCACTGCTGCCGCTTCTTCTGACCACTATGGCCATCGCAACTGGTTGGTGGTACTAAATGTATGAGATTGCGGATATCAATACTCTATTCCATATCTTTGCGTTTCACCTATACATTGTGCCTGATGCTTTCTTCACGTTTGCTCTGTGATGAAAATTGACATCTTGCCGGTATGTACGCTTGCGCCGCATTTGCACTGAACTAAAGTACATCCTGCTCGTTATTTCCAACTTGCTCGTCTGATTATTATTTTGTCATTGTCGGTTCTCAGTTCTGTATCGATGCGTACAGTACACCCAAGCTCAGACCTATTGTCATGATGTCAAATAAAACTTTACTATCCCGCGTCTTTTCAGTACGCAACAATAACGTCCAGTTTAGTTGCTTTGATTTACAATCAAACACCGAACAGACAAGAAATCCCGCTTTGAAAGCTGAATGAATGCGAATACCGTCATGCATGTAAAATACAGAGTACCATAATGTGGATATAAATGACCATTACGTTGGCTAGATACACAGAAACAAAAACCTCCCAAGCTGAATCCACCGATAAAGCAAGCCATCTCCAGTAATAGTAATACATACTGCTGCTACATCACCACCAATAAAATACATCACCGTTCCCTCAACGATAAAATACTACACCAGAACAGAGGAAAATAGGTGCCGTGTAGTAGCAACGGCAGCAAAATTCGAGGCTAGAAGCAGACCACAGGCTCAGCATGCGTGAAAGTCGGTGGGTAAAAGCTTGACAGGACGTCAAACGTCGCTGACGTCAGTCGGTCGAAGAAATCTCATTCCTTTTTCTCAGCTGCAAACATAAAGTAGAGTATGAAGGCGTCCGTTCTGTTTTGTGTCATCGTGCCACTTCCTCCGCCGCCGCTCCTTGCTGTCGAAAATATGTGGAAGTGGCCTCCGCCAGAAGCTTCGCTATCGAGCCCTTGTCCTCCTGGGAGACAACAAAACAAGCAGTCAGTCAGTCACAGACACGAAAACATTTACGTTGCGGCTGTGACCACTGGCAGTAGTCTGTATGTACGTACACTACACTTGTGTATGTACACTACACTACACTACACTATGGAACTGTATGTACACTACACTACTGGAAGTGTATAGTATGCATGTACACTACATTACATGCCGTATCCTACATGCATATGCATATAAGGTTAGATACCTAAGTACCTGCAAGCATTATGTGCACGACGGAGGAACTACAAAACGGGCACTGATAAATCGATGGTCACTCAGGAAAGAAAGAGGGAGGAGGGAAAAGGACGAGCGACCAGGAAAGAAGCAGTTCCTTACTAGAGCGGGTGTACCGCGCATACTTCGCAGATGAATCCGTGCTGGAAGAGGTCTTCGGCGAGTCCGCTCGGCTCCTCGTCCACCTTGATCTGCGTCGTCAGCTCTCTGTTCATGTTGTCGTCCAGCTTGAGCAGCAGCTTCAGCAGCAGCGTGTCACCCGGGGTCCCAGCCGCCGCCGGCTCCTTCTCCTTCCCCCCGCCTCCTCCTCCTGCTTCCGTAGCCGGCTTCACATCCGCCGTCATACGCACCACCTACAACCGCGCCAATAATTTAAAGACATTACTACATTTATTGCAGGTCGCACACTTTATGACGGGCAATACAACATACAGTGGGGACAGTTCTCCCACAACGCCGTGTAGATTTACCCATCACCCACCCACAGCGGCGCAAAAGAACGTTCAAGGACCACTCACTCAGGCTGCGTTCACATCACAAGCGGCGTGCGCCCAGTGTACTTGTGCGGTATATGTGGTCACGCGCCGGCATGCGCTTGAAATATGCCATTTATCTGAAAGCGTCCTCAAGCTTCGCTGATCGGAATCCCCCCCCCCCCCCCCCCCCCCCCCACCATTGTTCCCGGGCCTGTAGTGCAGCAAGCTGCAGCATAAACCAAAAACGGCATTATAACCTTTCGAGTTTCCGCCTCCCAGTTGCCCAACATACGGTTGGCTGCGTTGGCCGCCGACCCGTTGCCGTTCGCTCCTCCTCCGACCCCGGCGCCTCCGCCTCCCCCTGCTCCCCCTCCCCCGTCCTTCCTCTGCTCCTCGCTGCTGTCTCTGCCTCCTCCTCCTCCGCCGCCGCCTCCTAAGCTGTGCTCTCCGCCTCCTCCCCCGCCTCCTCTTCCCGCTCCCTCCGGCGACTTGGTGGCTCGATGGTCCACGTGCGTTTCCTCTCCTCCCACTTCCGTCTGAAATCAGAACAGAAACATTTGCCAAGTGTAGGGTACCATGGGGTAAACTCGGCCATGGGAAAATCCGACCAAGTTTCAGGGCTGCATATCTCAGCAATCACCAATTGAGACAAAAATATTATACCAATGTACCCCCTCTTTCAAATGAGCTACGATTTGATGAAACAGCCAGTTCAAAGGAGCTAGGTGGCCGGGTTTACTACACAGTATCCTATCGGGGAGTGGAGCCCTGCAGCTTTCGCGTTCCAGGCATGCGCCCTAACCATTGAACTACACATGTGAATGACCTCAGTCACACAATTTTACCTTTTGACCCCCGCCGCCTTGCAGCGAAGGGATGCTGGTTTTCATCGGCAGTTCGAAGGCATACAGCGGATAGATGCCGTTACTAGAAGCGAAGACATTCGCGATTCAGTTATGGCATGGCATCTATATACCGTATTTACCGGTGCATAGCCCCATGGGGGTATGCAAAAATTGAGAGGTCCCATATGGGGGTATGCATAGGGGGGGTTATGCATTGGGGGGGGGGTTATGCATGGGGCATTTTTTATGTTTTTGAGAGGTGCGCAGAGGCATATTTTTTAGGTCAAAAGCACGTGTTTTAGGGCATAATTGAGGTCAAAACACGGTTATTCTAGTACAATACACCCCCAAGCAGGCCTATAGGCATCTTAGCTTGGTGTGGGAGTGGCTATGGGTACGCCTATAGGCATCTTAGCTTGGTGTGGGAGTGGCTATGGGTACTATATGACCAGCTTACATAGGTAGGTTCAGGTACTGTACAGTACATATGGGGGTATGCATAGGGGGGGGGGGGGGGGGGGGTTATGCATTGGGCATTTTTTATGTTTTGCCAATATGGGGGTATGCATTGGGGGGGGGGGGGGTTATGCATTGGGGGGGGGGGGGGGGGGGTTATAAACCGGTAAATACGGTAGTCAGTTGCTGGAAAGAAGGACCATGCTCTCTTCCCGTCTTGCGCGAAATAGTAGGTACTTATTCACGCATTCTGCGCAAAATGGGCAGCGGCACATCTCTTCTTTCCAGCAACTGACTGACTACAGGACGGAACGACGCGCTGTACGAGTAATGAATAGAGTTCCGTAAATTACGAGCACAAATACATACAGTACGTACCTGACGTCCTCCACAAACTTATCCAGTTCTTCGATGATATTCAGATGGGAGTAACTGAAAAATGCGCAAAACAAGTGTTTCTACTCTCTGTTGGGTAGCCTCAACTAATTCAACGAAAGCGAACTGATGCCCCATGACACTGCTCTTAGTTCTTACCTGAGGGCAACAGGTCCACTGCCGCCTCGACTTCGTATTTCAGCAATCACCCGATTCTTATCTGTTTCTTTCACTCGGAAGTCGTCCAAATTGAGCGTATCGTAAGCTGCAACCATACGCTAAGTGTGTTACGTATGCAGAGTGGAGTCATGCATGTGTCAGGCCATACTTTTCGATGTAACCAATCGATGAGCAGCCAAGAGTTTCAGTGAATGCACATCGTACAGCAGCGTATGAAACATCAGCTCCCTCGCCGAGGGACGAGAAGCAACTTCCTTGCGCAGGCATTGGTAAATGAAATCCTGAAAAAAATCAATCTAGTTGTCATCAATGCATCAACAAATCCAAACAGAATCCAATCGTACGTACGATCACGTGAAGTAAACCCAACTACGAATAAAAGGCACAGTAAATCGAACAGACAACAAGAGACTACAACACTTTCTTACTTTCATCAGCGGGTTCTCCAGTGCGTCTAGTTTCTTTCTGACAAGCTCAGGCGTGATAATCTGTGGAGCTGAATCCCCGTTTGAAGCAAGACCCAAGCACGCCATCTGCAAATTTAAGACAAACTTACAGTACGCCACGCACGTTACACTCGTTCGCTTCTCTTCCTATTTAAATCCACGGTTAGCTACAAAAAACATCATGTCGTTTTCCTTTCTTACGAACCTCAAGCGCGCACATTCCGAACGCATAGATATCTGCAGCACCGGTCAATGCACCACCACCAACTGAAACAACAAACAACAATAAGGGGTTGTTTGTAGGCATATGCGCAACTGTGAATCAACCAGCACGACTAATCAGTAGACTTGGCTTACGCTCAAACTCCGGTGCGATGTAATGCATATTCTTCATATTTTCACGAAAGGTTTTCACATGGTGATGTATGGCATTGGGAGCCACTACAACAAACAATAAACAACGCTTAGTCAGCAGGCACAACGTCAAAGACAGCAATGCAAAGCAAAGCAAACAAACGCAAAGCATACCGCATCCAATCTTGATAAGCCCGTTTTGCTGGATAAAAATGGTGTTGCTGCTCAGATTTCCGTGCACAATGGGCGGCTCAGAAGAGTGCAGATAACTGAGCGCGGATAAAATTTGGACCACCCACTTTTTCCAGGACTGAAAAGAACACATTCAGGACTTTGAACCGAAATACAAGCATTCATTCACGGTTATACAGTGAACACACATTCGTACTACCTTTTCACTGAGCGTAGAATTCCCTTTCCTCGTTCGCTTGAGAAATTGACTCATAGACCCAGAGGACATGTACTCAGTGATGAACACAATCTACACACACCAGCCGTACATGCTCCTGCCTGTAGCACACGTACGCGTACACAAACGTCGTGTACATACAGTGCATCCCCGAGGCTTGTCCCGTAATGGATGAGGTGTGGGTGGGTACTGGTGTGATAAGGGGACGGTAAGGATTTGGTGGTAAGGGGAGAGGTGTGTGTGCGTGTACTCGAGGTTTTTCTGTCTTCGCGTCCGCGTCAGTCCAATAGCGATGAAATTTGACCAGATTCGCATGCTGAAGATGTGTCAGATTGGCAAAAACTGTCTTGATTTTCTCCTGGAAAAATGAAACAACACTGGTGAGATACGATAGACCACAGCCTCTGTAAACACAGACGTAACATTCTACTTAAATTGAAAAAGGCCAACAAGCCCTATAACCAAGAATGGGGCTGGCTACAACAATCGATGCACTTCCAATGAAAATGAACATAGTAGGGTATTGTGGGGTAAACCCGGACATGGGGGTAAACCCGGACACCTAGGATATCTCAGCAGCCATACGACCGATTGAGACAAGTGTTCTACCAATCGATTTCTTGAACTCTCCTCTTTCAAATGAGTTACCATGTTCATCATTTGCTGAAGCGGCAAGTTCAGAAAAGCTTAGGTATCCGGGTTTACCCCGTGCTCGGGTTTATCATTACCCCACAGTGCCCTAATTCTATGAAGGTACCTACCTCTTGAGCGCGGTAATTCTTTCTTTCCGAAAACAGCACCTCATTCCAGACGACCTCCTGACCAGTTTCGTTGTCCATGGCCAGATAGGCCACGTCAATGCCGGGCACATCTCGCTGTTTCACTTTCGCCGCGGTTTTCGACCAGCGCCCGCAGGGACTTTCTTCCAAAACGCGCTTCTCGTCGTCATCTTCGTCTTCAGATTCCGACTGCTTTGCAGCCGCGGCAACAGAAACGTTTGTACCAGTAGTTGTAGGGGTCGTGGATGCAGGAGTAATAGGCTCGACAGTAGCAGATCCACCAGAAGTCGCCTGCGGCTCGCCGGAAGCAGCTGAAGATTCAGTGGACTCAGTAGTAGAAAGAGTATCTTTGGTTCCAGTTCGAGAGGCGGCTTGGCTGTCCGTCATCTTTATGGGAGGAGAGAAGAAGCGAGAACAAGGATCAGACAGTCTGACCGTCCTGTCTTCTCACTATTTTTTTACACTTTTTTCTCCAACTCGATGTCGATGTACTTCCTCTTTCACTTTTCATTCTTCGCTGCCTTCCATCACCAACCAATACGTCGTCTCAAACGTTCTTCCGTTCTCCACTTTTTTTTCCTTCTTCTCCGCTCCTTTTCTTTTTCTTCCTTTCCTTCCTTGGGCGTTAAACATGTTAGTGCATTGTATAGTTTTGTACTTATCCATGGTAATCATGGACATTACAACAAATTCTAGTTTTAGCATTAGCTGTGTACGATATTCCGCCCGATAAAGTGACACCAAGTATGGAGCACACAGTGACAGTACACAGTGAATGTACACGCTAAAAAACGATCCATATTGGCAAAACATAAGAAATGTCCCATGCATAGCCCCCATGCATGCGCGCACGCACACACGCACGCACGCATGCACGCAATACCACCATTTACCCATTTTTGCTACATCA
Source organism: Epsilonema sp. ZAB3_2 (assembly GCA_030247985.1). Classification (NCBI taxonomy): domain Eukaryota; kingdom Metazoa; phylum Nematoda; class Chromadorea; order Desmodorida; family Epsilonematidae; genus Epsilonema; species Epsilonema sp. ZAB3_2. Next base: position 54,205 of record JASAMW010007093.1, read on the forward strand.
AACCATCCAACTGATCCATTTTGGTGAGAAAATTTGCCAGATGGGCCACGCGTACAATAAAGCCATATACTGTATGCCATATCTCCTGCATCCAGCTGCAATAGACCCAGAGCGTGTACTTGTACTGTGCCATACATACCTATATATTGCTGCACTTTGTTCGCGGATAAAACATGAGGTCAGCCTTTGTTTCTTTGCTGATTATAACCAGTTGCTTCATCCAAATGTCCATTGCGATCTCTTGCTATCGCAGTGTTGGCTCAATCTGTACTGGCGCAACCTTTTGTCAAGCAACTTGGGTGCTGTTGTTCGATGGCAGTTATAACCTGGACCAAAGCGGATGTGTTAAGACAACTTATCCGGTGACAAACAAAAGTACGCGCAGTTTCTACAGAGCATGCTACATAGAAATAGAAAATTGCACTCCTGTTGTCGTTTTGCTTTTCTGCTGGTGGTTCTGTTGTTTTCTTTGCTTTAAAACGGGAAAGTTGAATGCTGGTATAGACTAGAGAGCTACCGTCGTAACTCGTGTCCGCGGCATCATGGGCTTTATGTCCATCCAATTCAAAACTCCAGACTTGTCGCGATAAACACTTTTTTCTTCAAACCATCTCATCAGAAGTATTTTTACGCTGGACAAGTTGTGCAATTACTACGCTTTGCATTGCGGTGCCGCAAGGGTGTGAAAATATAGTACGCACGCAAGCCATATGAATGCTAATGGGCACAGATTGGAGCTACTTCAATAGCTTGCGACAAAATATTGGGCGACAAAGCCGACTCGCTTCGATTCCCCCGAGCACACCGTGGGCCGATTATGACGCTATTAGGCGCCGCAGAGATTTGAAGATCTCGATTTTCACGGGAACAAAATTCCACGACCGTGCACAGCTTAGTCGCCCCTTTTTCCGACAAAGTTTATTGATCAGCGACGCGGGATTAGGTCCATCCTAAATACCAAGGCTAAACCGCATCCAGATAGGACGGAAGAAGCGTGCGACGGTCGGTACATCCAATTTTATTAGTACGACATCAGGCGTGCGCTCACATGGATGTGTAGAGAAGCGGAAGAAGGAGGCGTGTGTATGTGTATGTCCCACAAACACTAAATACGTATACACACAGCGAGTAGCGCCAAAACCGAGCATGCCAAGCCGTGTAGTATTGTACGTGCGCCAGCTTCGACGGCATAAGAAAAAGCCTGCGTTTGGTGTCCAGCCAAGCACAGGCAGACAAATTCATAACCGAGTTATCTCAAGCTATTTGTATGGCGTTCAGGTTCCCTTCCCTCCGACAGCCAGGGCGAAATCTAGACCGGAATCAGATTGCACAGTAAAGTGCCAATTTGCCAATGGGAGAGAGCGAGCTCCCCATGCTTCGTCCAATGGAAGGCAAAGCCGTCGGCGCCTTTCGTCACCACCGCGGCGTATCTTTGCCTCTGTTTCTGTCTCTGCTGTCGTTTAGCATTCTTTGCCCAATAATTGCGACACACTACTTCTTTGCTGCTTACTTACACACGCGTTGCAGTTGCTTCCGTACGAAACAATCAGTGCCCCCGGTGTCTGAGCGTAGAAGAAGCCGCCCCTTCATGCGCCAATGTTTGGCAAAGAGGTTTCCGTTCTGGCACACTGGAGGCGTTCGACCAACAAGAGCTGGAGAATGCGCGCGGCCCTTTGTCTGCGGTGTCATTATGATTTTGTTTTACTTGCCATTAGCGAAGATTAGTTGCTGTTCTTCGCATTCTTCCCCGCTAATAATTATCTGGCAGGAGACAACTGCTTCTGCTTTGCCTATGCTTGCCCTCTACGTGCCCCGGGCTGCGCACGGTTACCCTTTCCCAAAACAAACCTCGAGGTTTTCGTATTGGCTGTTCTTCTCTTTATCTATTGCTTCCGTTCCGTTTCTCATCAGTTGGTGACACAATAGAACAGCGCCGCAGAAAGAAAGTGGTTGCTTTGCTACATATATTGTGCATATGTACGTACGTAGAATAGGCAGGCTTATTCTTGCTAGAGAACCCAACTCAGCTGAGCGCCCGATACTGAATGTTCTTTCTGCGCGACTTTGGTAGTGTACTCGGTTCGGTCGCCAGCGATAAAGAGCTCACGCCGTGTCTAAGCGTTTCCTATGCGTCTCATAAGACTTTTCCTCAAGGCAAAAGGACGGGCCATCAGGGCAACTAAAGACGCGACGCGACAGGAGAAGCTTATAGCTAAAGGGCAAGCGGCTTTTGCCTGCTTGGGCACGCGCGGCGCATGACAAAGTAGTACCAAAAGTAGCGGAAAATTCCTCAAAATCAGATGCTCCCTCACTGTCGCTTGCTGTGCATTTTCCCCCATCAAGAATTAGGAAGAATATGTTCGACGACCGCGCGTGCAGGAGTCGAACAGAAGAAGCTCGCGAGGAATAACGATGTGTCCAATAAATCCGACTTCTGCTCCGCCTTCCTCTACTGCGTCTTCTGCCTGCTCCTCCCTGTAAAATGTGTCCCCAAGCTGCGCCATCAAAGTGCCATATTTCACATTTGGGCCTTATGACCGCAGTTCGTCATTCATTTACGACTGACGCTGCACTGACTGGAATAATGGATACTCATATTTTAGATGCAGCCCAAGACCATCACTCTTCAGTCTATCTGGAGCGCGTACGTAAATGGGAAATAAAAGATTGAGTTGACTTTCGTGGATAAAATGGCTGCATAAAACAGCGACATACCGCACCACGATCATGCTGATTTCTGCGCCGCAGAGTTTGGGCCATCGCTGTGCACTGAGACCAAGTGGCGGCCGTAGGAACAGCTGCAACTTTTTTCCAGATGGAGAGGACTATGAACCGACCTAGCCATGCTTCCTGCTCTGCGATACTCGTCGAAATTACGGTAATGCCCAATATTACACACGTAGCTTTTAAAGTATATACGTACATACTTGCAAATGGGGTCGCTTTTACTTCCAGATGATTCAGACTGTGCTGTTCACCATGATGCTTCAAATGCACTCAACGTTGCTTCCTAGCACTGCTGTGTCCCCAGGTACATGCTGAGTACAATATTGTCTCTACATTGTAGAATTGTAGATGCGATGACGTACTGTACACTGTAATGTAGTGTCGTAATTTATGTCTTGCTGTTTTGTTTGTTTAGCTTGTGAGTGCATTGTGTTCGGTGGTCAAGATGGATCTGGTCGGATCCTGAACGGTAGCTTCATGTCGCCAAACTACCCTGTGCCTTATCCGAAAGACATCCACTGCCTTCTCTATTCCTTCCTGGGGAGTGAAAACGAGCTGGTGGAGCTCAATCTGCAGCACTTTCACCTTTCGGACAAAAGAGAACCGAATGGAACGTAAGAGCAGGAAGTCAGGAACTATGTACTTTGATTCTTGGTTCTAATTTGCAATGCTATGCATCGACTGCAGGCAGCTACATGCTACTTGTACACTGTCGCATGCACTGCGACTCAGCCAAGTCATAGCTATTTTTTTATTCCGCACGAACATTGCGTAACCTGATGTGCTTCCGACGTGTACCTAGGTTGCGCCATGTTTCAGCTGCTTGGACTTTGTGCGTATCTTTCATGACTTGGAGAGTTCAGGCGTGAATGAAGATAGCAAGTGGGATCGAGAGCTGTGCGGTCAAATGGCGCCGCCGCCTCTCACTTTCTACTCCAAAGATCGATTTCTTTTTCTCGAGTTTCACTCCGATAAATTCCACAATCCATCAACCGACCGCGGATTCATCGGAGAATTTCGATTCCTAGACAAAAGTGAGGGACACGCCAACTGAACTCTGGCACAAATGTCATGTACGATCTACGTACATACGTACTATGCAACAGCGCATAATGAATTGCCTTGATAATAATGAATGCAAATAATGTGCATTATTATTACCACGCCAAGATCAAGCACTACCGGGATGATTGCATTTGCCTGTGTTCGAAAAGGAAGTTAATTGATAGATTGGCCACAAAGGAGTGTTATCGTTTACTTGCAGGAAATTATATGACAGATGGCAAATTAGTCAGGCCAGGCAGTCCGAATTACGACTGTTATTACCATATCAAGAGCTCCCGTGATCTAAGAACTGGAAAGATCTACTCGCCGCGCTATCCTTATCATTATCCTTCGGAGACCAGTTGCTTCTATGTGTTGGAAGGCCAACCTGGTGAAAGGATCAAGATTACAATGAAGGAAATTGACTTGCATCCCATTGAAGGATCGTAAGTGCGACGTGCGACACGTTTTTATTTTTTGTACGTACATTGTAAAATTTCTCGGGGATTGGCTAAAGCACATTTAAAAATGAGGCCCTGCCCTTTACCTTTGTTTCAGATGCATATATGCAGTTGATAAGGTTATGGTTTTTGACGGCCGACCTGCAGCCTTATTTGGTGGCCAACGATCTCCTAATGGGAAACGGGACGTGATCGTCAGTGATAGTGCAAGTGTGGAAGAAGCGGAGAAGCGACAGCGACGCCGTGGTTCCAAATCGATCGGCGGGCCATTTTGCGGAAAATCCAGAACAGAGGATAAGGCTGTATCATCTAGCTCAGACGCCTACGTCTATTTTCACGCAGGAAATAACTCTGACTATCAGGTATGCAAATGCATGCGCATTTATGGTGCAGTAAGTTTCTGGTTTGATCGGTGCAATGGTTAGCGAGCTACATACGTGCTCTCAAGTTGAGTTTCCCGTTCACTGATCAGTTTTTGCCTGTAACTCAAGAACGACGCAACGTAGAGGGATGGGACTTGGTGCGTTTTGCAGCATTTTTTATGCTCTATCGAATGATGCATGCAGGCTTACCCCGAACTTTCCGCCCAAAGTTCCCCAAAAATACTAAACCATCGCGAGTTTGCTGTCTTCTGTATTAGCGGACTTGCGCCGTAGACAGTTGCGAAAGAAGCGGACTTCTGTTGCTCTCTTTATCTTTAGCGCGCGCGCCTGCCGCACTTTTCTACGGCGCGCGTAGACACCCTTGTTTATTTCGCAAGTCCGCTAATACCAGAAGACTGCAAACTCTTGATGGCATAGCAAAATGAGAGATTGATGGCAGTGCACCGGTTACGGTGTACGAATACTTATAAACTGATTTTTAGGGGCGCGGATTCTATGCAGAATATTCCTTCGTGCCTCTGGATGATGCAACTTCATCTAGACTTCGAGTCGAAAAATCAGGTATACGGTATCTTTTTGGCTAGAAGGGATAAAGGGGGATAAAGAAAACAAACAGCTTTCCCAGACGGAAACTAATTAGCCATTTTTTCTGCTTGGTCGGATAATGTGGTCGTTACGATAACCAGCTAATCTGTGCCCTGAGGATTTGGCTTCGAGTCCTAGAGGCATTGTACATCTATCATCAAATCAGCTAACAGGGCTACTTCGGGAACATAAAGTTTAATATGGTAGACTAATCTCTGATACACTCGGGGGCTTTGGAATGCGTGTGTCTGTTACTTGCTTGGGATAGAGAAACTCAATATTCCCCCATCTTTCCTGACCACACACGACAAGAAGCCTTCCTTGTGTAATCTAATTTTTTCCCATAAGAGCCTCCCTTTGGCCGGCTCCAAATTCGCGTAATATGTCGTCGTGAGTGAAGTTTTCCATATCTGGCTGGCTCGCTTACTTAGAAGAGTATGTAGGCTTCTTATCTCTTAGCGTCTGCCTGCCTGTCTAGTGTGTTCAGTCTTCCACGAAAGGATATCACTTCGGCTTTTACAGCTTCATTTTTTCCTGAGAATTTGCGCAGCCAAGTGTCAGAAGGAAAAAAACCAATAAAGAATTTCGTTCCGAAATTGTCAAAATTATGTTCTACTACATTCACGACTAAGGATGCTAACCATAAAGAAATGTCAGCAACAAGCTGAAAAGACTGCTGCTAGCAATTTCACAGCGGTAGCTTCTCAAACGACTGGATATACGAGTTCTACTGCCTTGTTGCCGCTGGTTAGCGTACTCTGCAGGCTTATATTGAAATCGGCTATGGCAGAGCAACACCCTGATGGTAGTATATTTGCTGAAATGATAGCTCCGTCGTATCATGTCGTAGCAGTTAGGTAGGAGCACAGTAATGCACTATCATGTTAAAATTATTTTGTTGAAGGAATCTGTGATGTGACCGTAACCAGTGATGGCAATGGCGACACCTCTGGTGTCATCAAGAGTCCCAACTACAACCTTTCAGAGGGTTATCCCTCAGACACCAAGTGCACTTACACCTTCAAGTCACTTGGCATCGAAAGGGTGCAGCTCATCTTCACCGACTTCGATCTATACTTTCCGCCACAG
>JASAMW010007094.1:0-29799 GCA_030247985.1 Epsilonema sp. ZAB3_2
GCCTTGCCACTCACTTCTGCTACTTTGGTAACCTACTAACCAGACGTATCGTAAATAAAGCCCTTTATTCTACATGCGGGCGTGTTCTATTGCGGCATCTGCGCCTATTTTGGGTTATGTATGACTGCATGCGTAGATGTTTGGGGACACGTCTGTTGTGTGGTAGACGTTGCGGACTGGCCACCGCAGCCCTCACCACATAATTGGCGCAGTCAGTATCCGATCTTTGCGCAGTGGCAGCTTCATTTCTAAGCCAGTTTAGTATCGGGTATAAAGCCGCTCTTCGGTTTTCGTAGTTTCGCCGTACGTAATTATTATTGGCGCATATTTTACGTACAAAGGTCAAGTGTTCGGTCCTTTGCGCGCAGTTGCTAGCTAGTACGTACAGGTGGTAACCTCTTGGTTCAGCGCGCAACTCCTGTGTCGTCGGTTAGCTAACTTGCCGCTTTGGTAGCCTACGGTACGTACGGTACGGTACATAACTATTGTTTGGCAGTGACGTTGTGTAATTCTTTTCTGCGGTCAGTAAGTAAGTAGCCTACGCAATCCAAATAATACGTACAGTCCAAGTAGCGGGTGTATGTATGGTACGTAGTGTTCGGTCCGCCCCGGTGGTCACTTTACGTATGCGCGTCTGCGGTTTTGCGGTCCAAGCAGGCGCAGTATTTTCTTTGGCAATTTTAGTAAATTGCCTGGCGCAGTCATTACATACATAGCTTTGGCGACTTTGTGATGTAATCGTACCACAGTATTTTGAAGTTTTCCAGGTGCGTCATGAAGCCACATTGGATTTTATTTCTGTTCTGGTTCGGATTTATTCCAAGTATTTTGGTTCCGTGGTGATTTCATTTTCTCGCTGCAATTTGGTGGCTGGTTTCTGCTCAACCGGATCTGTGCATTGTCTTGGTTTGGTTTTTTGCTGTGGTCATTTTCTTGCGGTCCTGGTTACAGTTTACGGCCCAATTGCAATTATTCTCTGTCCCAGCGGTACAAACTGTAAGCTAAGCGTGTGCTAGAGAACTTGATACGTACGTACAGTAAGCGGGAAGCTGGGAAAAAGGTACGGTACAAAACTTGCTCGAAACTTCGTCAGTAGTTGTACGTATGGCTAAGGAAGCTTCTGTTGAGCTTCAGCTTGAGCGAGCTTTGGAGCAGGTTGTAGCTTTGGGTTCTCAGCTGTCGGAAGCGATAGGGGCAGCTGCGGTGTTGGTTCCCTTGTCCGCTCACGTGTCGCCTGTGCAGTGGCAGTCGTTCGTTGGCCGCTTGCTGATGAAGCTGCAGCACAGAGCCGACCCTTGGCCGTTAGTGGAGCTCGGTACGAGTGCTGCTTGCAGTACTTTGTTAGAGCCAAGACTCGGTACGGGCGCTGGAAACGGTACCCTGTTAGAGTCAAGACTCGGTACGGGCGCTGGAAACAGTGCCCTGTTAGAGTCCGAACTCGGGGCGGGTGCTGGCAACAGTGCCTTGCTAGAGTCGAAGTCGTCCGGTACGGGAGGAAACTCTCAGTTAGGACACGTAGCGTCCGGTACGGGAGGCAACTCTCTGTTAGGACAAGAGCCGTCCGGTACGGGGGCTAATAACCCCTTGTTAGGACGTGAAGGGTCCAGTGCGGGAGCTAACCACTCCTTGGCAGGACCAACGGCCAGTGAACAGCAGCTTGATTTCCCTGTGCTGCCTGTGTCTGAAAGTGCTCAGCTGAATGCTGAGGCTGCGACAGTTGTAAAGCGTAAATGTAAGCGGAAAAGCAGGCGGAAGAAAAGGTCGCCTGTAGAGTAGTAGAGCAAATAGCACGTACATACAGTACATTGTCGTTGCTTTGATATGTACAGTAAAGGTTGCAACGGTAACTATGTATGTAAAGTACGCAAGCATGCAAGCAAATGAAACAATGATGTCGTGTGATATGTAAGTACGTACACGTCCAATACGTACCTTATGCGCTGTGTGCTTGGATGCGTCTATGAGCGGAATAGCGTGAGGATTGGGCGTTTGTCGAAAACTGTACGTACAGTATGCTAAGGTACGTTGTTTTTGTTGGCTTGATGCCACTGGTGTGTGTAGTGAGTGTTGAGCGGTGTGGACTATGTATGCAGTTTGCATGTTGGTGAGTTTAGTGCAACGTGACCTTTGCTCTCTGAGGGAGATGCGCTTCTGTCCGTGGGTGGGACGCTTTTGGTCACAAGCCTTCAAACTCGACCGGCACCTCATGCAGCCGTGTGTCAGCTCGGAAGCCCAACTGTCTGCAGCAGTCGTGGGTGCTGTCCTCCGCTGGTGTTGGTGTTTGGCGGTGCTTGCCTCTTGCTGAGCTGTGTGCATGTCGTTTGTCAGTGATACAGTGCCAGTCTGGGTCCTCTTGAACATGACTTTGTTTGGCTTGTTGTTTCGTGTAAGTTTGCTTCTGTACAGTATGTGGTTGATCCTACAAGTCGCCATTTGGTTGATCCTTGCAGTGGATTCCTTGAGGTCGATTCTGCATGTGGCTCCTATGTGGTGTGATAGTTGATCCTCTGCTGGCTCCCTTGAGTCGATTCGCGTGCTTGGTTCCTTGGTGTGTGGCTTGGTGTGGTTCCTTTGTGCTGTGCTGCCAGGGTGTGATCCTGAGAGCTGTGTGGTTCCTCCTGTGTAGTCCGCTTCATACGGGTTAACTTGTCCCCGTTGGCTCTGCGGTGGAGTTGATCCTCTTCTCTACTGGTTCCTCTGGTAAAGTGAGGTGTGCTTGCATTTTGCACTTGCCGTTATGACATTGTTGTGCCTTGAGTGTCCTGGGGCATTGTATACGTGGTCATTTGCTTTCAAATTCCCGGACCTCTGTTGGGCTTTGCCTTGGTGGCCGCCCAGGGTTTGTCTTTTCCCAGTGCTGATGTTTCAGTTTTTACTGGATGTGACGTCGGGTACGTGGCGTGATCACTATTCGGTGCTTGTGGTTACTGTAGTGTGTACGTGGCGCAAGAGTGACTGAGCTATTTTTTTTTTTCGTGCGGTTTTGCAGCTTCTTTTCTTGTGGCTGTGTGCCAAGCCAAGTGCTGTGGTTTGCGTTTAGCGTGTGTTGTATTCTGCAGCCGCCAAAGTAACGTCTGGTGTGTGAGTGAATGTCGTTTGCTGTGCACGTGATTGATATAAATTTTATTGCAGCTGTTTGTGTTTTCACGTGCCGTTTTGCCGTTCTAGTATTTGTATTTGAAACAGCTGATTCTGTTATGTTCACGTGCGCACGTACCGTATAATGTTTTCAGTGAACGTGGACAAAATACTGTATGTATGCACTGCACATCGTTTCTGCTTGTTCTGTGTTGGTACGTACATACGTACAGTCTATGATGCAGTTCGCTCCGGTATTCACTTTGTGCACGTGCGGTGCAATTTCTTTTGGTCGTACGCATGTTCTTTTCTTGCGTTGGACTTGCGCTTTTCGTCGCGCTTGTCGTGTTCTGGTGTTTGTCCCCTTTCAGCTTTCAGGTGCCGACGGTCGGTTCCTGTCTCCTCCAGTGGTGGCGGTAGTGGAGGTGAGGAGTGAGTTTCGTCTGCCCTCAGTCCTTGGAGTTGTTAGCCGTTGGCCTGGCCCTCCTTTCTTGGCGCGATGGGTTTTCCGTGTCCTTGGTGTCTGGTGTGGCCCTTCTGGTAGCGGCGGTCCATGGTGCTTGTGTGGTGGTCGCGGCGCCGCTCTCTGCTGTTTGGAGCGTTGGACGATGGTGGTTCCTTGGCTGTCTGGTGGAGCTTTTTCAGAAGAATCTCAACTTACATATAGGGTAGCATGTGTAAGGTACCGTGTGTTGTCGTAAATTAGTTGCAAATAAAAATGTGTTTTGGTTGAAATGATTTTCGATAATTATTGTGTCTGTGTGCCGTTGCCTATTATTTATTCTGTTTCTATGTTTTCAGCAGTGATTCAATTTCATGTCGTGATATCATATGTAACGTTGTGTGTATTCGAATGTATTTGGTAGTAGTATTGTAATAGGGCCTCGCTCATTTCGCACCCCAACCGGTCCCTCAAGGGGGCGGGGGATGTGGTGGGGCTGCGGTGTTGTACTGTAATGTGTACTGCTTGGTCCCTGTTGGTTGCTTATGAGCTCGGTGTATTTAGGACCCTGTCACCCCTTTGGTGAATTTGCATTAGGAACTGTGTGCGTTCGTGCGCGAGTTGGTCAAGGTTGCGCCGCCTTGCCACTCACTTCTGCTACTTTGGTAACCTACTAACCAGACGTATCGTAAATAAAGCCCTTTATTCTACATGCGGGCGTGTTCTATTGCGGCATCTGCGCCTATTTTGGGTTATGTATGACTGCATGCGTAGATGTTTGGGGACACGTCTGTTGTGTGGTAGACGTTGCGGACTGGCCACCGCAGCCCTCACCACAAATCTATTGTATACCTAATAGGCTACATGCGTATGTATGTCGTGTTGGTGCATGTCATCTTGTCGCAAAACTTATTCAGAAAGATAGTCGCCTATCCCGCAGTGTCACCCTCATCGCGTGCTTGACAAAAGACAATAAGGTCACCGGAAGCTATGCATGTATGTACTAAAGTGGCGTGCGTATAGGTGATGTGCCGTAAGGCCTAAGTACCGTATTTACCGGTGCATAGCCCCGGAGTTATGCAAAAATCGAGAGACTATGCATGGGACATTTTTATGTTGTTGAGAGGTGCTTAGACGCATTAGCAAGCACGCGTGTTTTAGTTCATCATGGCAGCCAAGACTGGGTTATTCTAGTACAGGACATGACTAAGAAGGCTTTAGGCATTGTTATAGCTTTACGTAAGAGTGACTTTGGCTAGCTAAAACCAGCTTGCATAGGTAGCTTCAGGCACCCAACAGTACATATGGGGCTATGCATAGGGGGTGGCTTCGGCACTTATTTGTGTTTTATTTGCCAATATGGGGCTGGTGAGTGGTGGCTATGCAATGGGTGGGGGTGGCTATGCACCAGTAAATGCGGAAATAGTTTTTAGAAGTTCGACAGCATGCTAGGTGCAAGGTATGTACATTACGTACTTTCCTTGATTGAAACTTTTCCTCCTCTTTCGCCCACTGTTTAGTAGTATGTATGCGTCGCTTTTGAAACTTTCCTCCTGTGACATTTGGATTTGCGTCATCCCCGAAAACTGTCCTCTCCTGAGATCTGATTATAATTCCGATTGCGACTATGAGCTGTAGAAGTTGCTTTAAATTTGGCCGCCTGAGATTTGAAAACGCTTCTTCCCACGTTGTGCCATTATATTATACCTAGTTATTGTTGATTCTTGGTATTATTTATTCGAAAATAACCCCCAATCGCCATATTGGTCCCCGTCCGAGATTTCATTCATTCATTCATTCATTCATTCACTAACTAATTTACTCGACAAGGACGTGGACAAGACGTGTTTGCTGCAACAACTTGAAACTCACATTCCCGTTTTTGGCCAGGCAGGAAGCAGTTTGATCTGTCTTACGTGAACAGTAAACCACACCGACAGTTCTTCTTCGTCTCTCTCTCTCTGATTGTCACACCCCGAGGCTTTTGATGTGATATTTCGGGACGGCGGTTGTTGGAAATTATGGCTCGCATGGCAATAGCGGTTTTCACGTTGGTTCTACAGTCGTGCATTTTCGGTGATAACTTGATTATTTTGATGTTTAACAACACGCATGCAGATCTTATCTCGTTAATTACCGTCGTCAATCAATGCATTATAGCGCAGGGGTATAGATAGCCAAGAAATTATGTATTGGGGAGGAGAAAAGTACTGTATGTACAGATGGCGACCAAAACGAGGCTTCCTTCCTCAAAGTTTTTCAGTCGGCTAATATTCCATGAAAATTTGCACCTCTATCCAACCAATTTCTGGGCACACTTCAGCCCCATTAAGAGATGTGAGGAAAAGGGAAGCAGTCTGAAAAATTGGGCAGCCAGTGCGTGAGTCGAACACGCAGCGCAGGACGGGATTACGCCCCTCTTAGCGCACGTCCCCATCTGACTGCACAGCTCAATTTCTCAAACTTCCCCTCTTGTACCTCCTCACTGGGCTTGTACACGGTCTTTATTCCCATGTTCTTCCTATCTATACCCCAGCCCAGCATCGTATGTTTTTCTATCCTGATTTTCTAGGCCTGATTCAGGGGGCTGCGGCAGCACCGAATCCGAAAGATGCCATGGTGCGCTCCTACTATAACATGATGCGAAGCCTGGAACGAAATTATGTCAGTCCAGGTAGGCGGCACTAATAAAATCAAGATAAAATAGAATATTTTATCATCTACTGTATGACAAGAGGATGTTCCAAAGTTGATTGATACGGTGTGTTACACTTCCGTAATCTCAGGGTGGTAATTATTTCTCATAACCTGAGTTTAATTACCATAATAATTACCACAACCTTAGTTCAATTACCATAATAAACCATAAACCTTTTTTCACAATCCTGACGTCCCATAACCTTTATTAAAAAGTCTAGCTTTAACCTAAGCACTAACCCTGAACAGCCAGTGTAAGCCTAAGCCTAACCTGTCTAGCGTAAAAAGGCTTTCTTGAAGGGGGTAATTAATGCAAAAAATGTGTTTAGGCAAACTACCAACGTTCAATCGCAGATCACTGACCGATAAGCTGAAACTGGGGTTGAAGAAAGTCGGTAATTCAGACTCCGGCTGGCATCAGATGAAAGCAAAGAGGCGAGGCAATGGGGCATCTGGCTACTACGACTGGGATTTCTTTCAACACTTACTTTAGAAGAAACATCATCGCTTTTGCAAAGTTTTACTGCTTTCTATAACCGTCATGGTAATGGTAGTACGTACATATTGTGCAACTGGCAAGGCCTCATGCAGTGATATGAATAGACCGCTCGCAAATCTGGAAGTACAGTAACTTACACTAATTGCAGCGTACGGAAATATTGACGTTGAAGATTGGAGAAATAAATAAAAGGCAATAATTATTTTATAATAAATGCCTCCAAGGCAAATGCCTTTGCTGACAATAAGGTTGTGCCACAGTACGTGCGAATCGTTGAATTCAGGTTGCTTACAATAACGATGTAATACACGAGCTATAATGTACGTACGTACGTTCCAGTAGATGGGATGCAGGCTTCAATCATGATCCACCCCACTTTGCGCAAGGCCGAATTGAATTTCTACCCATTGCAGAAAGAAACGTACTGTACGTACGTACGAACATTATGTAATGTACACATACCAACACAAGTAAGTATGTACAATACATACGTATCAAAATGTACACGTCTGTACGTACGTACACAGCGACGTAATGAGGCAGTACATAGCACACATTAGCACTAAGGCCGAAGTAATAGTATGCGACACAGAGATGGCACCAGTAATGTGGGTATATTCGCCTGTATTTTGTAAAAAATCAGAACACCTATTACCTAAATATCTAGGGCTTGGCGGTTTCAGCTAACTTTTGTCAGCGATCTCCTGGACAGCATGACGTCTTCCGCGTTTCTTTCCAGTAGCTTCCGCCTGTCGTCTTCGGCGCCTCGTAGAATCTTCTCGAAGAGACTTCGATCCAGCAGTTCGTTTTGCGCCCGCGTGCGCCGGCTGCTGCCTGCAGCCACCACCTGCTGGTGCAGCAGCTGGGGCGGTGGTGGCTGCAGGTGCAGACTGGGCAGTCTGCGCGCGTTCTGTAGCAAGCCGAAGTGGCCGTGCTGGAACTCTGCCAGCTGTGATTGGCTGGGAAGAAGTGGAGGACGCTGCAGCTGTTCGTGCTCAGTTCTCTCCAGCTTCTCCAGTTCCCGATCGATGATGTCCAAATCTCGCCGGATGTCCTCCTCGATGGTCATCGGCTTCTCTCGCACGGTCACCACCACTTTCGGCTTCCCTATGAAAAAGCAACCGTCAAAAACTACTGGGACGATAATTAGGATGGCCGACTTCTGGAACTCCGTATTTACTCCGTATGAGCTACCATTGCGACCAATACAGTATGGCATATACGCAACTTGCGCAAAGAATTATGGATGGCAGTGGTTCGCGAGCTGACTCCTTTGTTGTTTTTCAGTGCGGTTTTGATCGATTACCCCGCGCCAGCACATGCCGGCACCGATCAAAAACGCACTGAAAAAGGGAGAGGTCGCGACCACCCAGAATTCTTAGCTCAATTAGCCGAATACCCAAGGTGCGTGCGTACACTGCGTATCTACGTAATTTTTATCGTTGCTGGGCTGGGTTGTCATGTCGGGTTGCACTTGGATTTGGTATTTATTCTATTTACTGTATGTAATGCATAGTCATACGTATGGGAAGTAGTAGTGCATGTGCGTACCTTCATCTTTTCTGGCTGACGCAGCGATGCGAGCCAGGGTTTCCTTGGGCAGACTCCTGGCGAGTTGCAGCTGCGAGATGGTGGGCAGTCCAGAGATGGCTCCGTCGATATCCGCTTGCGTCGGGTGCGGCGGCAGAGTGCCGGGCGGCAGATGGGACGCGATGATCGCCAAGTCGGATATGGTCAGACCCGCCGGCGGCTTTATGTTGTACGGCAGTCGAATCGTGTCCACGTTCACGTGACTCGGCGGCTGCACGAACTGCCGATGCTGATTGTAGAAGATCGGCACGTACTGGATGCGCGTCTGTGCGGCGGCGCTTTGTTGAGCTGATCCGGCTCCGTTGTTGGCGTCGTTTCCATTTTTCCCGTTGCCGTTGCCGTTGCCGTTTCCGTTGGCCACACTGTGACCTTGAGCCGCGGCGATTCGATTCAGATTTACCTGCTCGATTTGCCGATTGAACAGGAACGGCTGAACGCCTTGGTACAGCAGGGTGCCGAGGTTCAGCGGAACGCCCGAGGCGCCTCCGCCGCCTACAAAATGTTGAGGTCATTTAAACCAGACCAATGATAAACCAAGGAACACATTACTCACATACTTATACATACATACCCTATGTACGTACGTACTACCAAAAATAATATTCCCTGTATACTTAATAGAGAAGAATGGCCTACGTACGTAGTGAAAAGAAACGAAGCAATCCCTGACTAGAATTGGGGCCTAATTGGGCCCCAATTGAACTAGAATTGGGGCCTAAAAATAAGATACCCTATTTCCTATTTATTGAATCTTACGAAACATATTTATTGGCTATCCTTATATTTAGGTCCCAATTCTAACTAGGGATTGCTTCGTTTCTTTTCACTACGTACAGTACATTGGCCTATTAGCATTTCTCTCTCTATACAGGGATTATATATTTTTGGTACTCCGTTGTTATGCGTGCATTGTAGAAGAACGAGTATTAGTACACTACGTACACAGAGCACACGTTTTGTACTGTACATGTACGTACAAAGGTTAGGTGCCACTTGCACGTTGCACATGGCGTACATTCATTAGATTACCTCCTCCTCTGCTTCCGTAGAACGCAGCAGCCTGATAAAGCAGTTGCGTGTTGATAGCATCCGTGAATTGAGGTCGATTCAGTCGCTGTCGCAGCGCGTACTCCTGTTGCTGCTGGACGTTGCTGTTTCGATTTCGACGGAAGAGTCGACGAACGAAGGGAACGTGCTGGCCGGAAGTTCCCTGTGTTAAGAGTAGGAGGAGGAGAACGGAAGACAAAGTCGACTTCACTGCAACCATCATCACAGCCTTGTCGATACTATCTTCTTTTAATGCCACCGACCCGACCGCGCACGCAGTCTGTCCTTAAACTCCCTCAGTATTCGCCTTATTCGATAAGAGGGACTCGCTTTCTCAACCTTCCCGCAGAATAAGAGTGCAGTATTTATCATAAGCACATCTCTAGTAAACTTTACACAAAATACACAACAATTGCAAGAAAAAAATAGAAGAAAAGAAAACGAAAAGTGAGTAAAAATAAAACAGGAACAAGGACATGGACAGGTGATAGAACGAAGAAAGATGATCTTCTTCTAAGCGAATTACAACAAATAAATGCTACAAAGACGAAGGCAAATACTGCACGCGCGGCGACGCGCTATTCTGCGGGAAGGTTGAGAAAGCGTGTCTTCTTATCGAGTAAGACGAATGCATATCTCTTCTGCAAGATTTCTATTCGATCTGTCATGGTGAATTGTACAACACGTACAGCATGCGGCACATTCGTCGTCTTCTATATCGCAACCGCCACTTAATATTTATTTATGGAGGAGCCTAGGTACGTAGAGTCGGTGTCAAATTTTGTTTCGGGAGGGCTGAGAAACGAGTATGAAAAAAGGCGTACAGTATCGCGAGATTGGCTCGAAAATTCGGCTTATTTGTATATGCACATATGTACATACTGTACTGCGCCCCTATGTTCTGCTCGATATTGAGGGATATATTGGACGACAGTCTACCTATTCACCGTTCGCTGCACAGTACAGTGGAGTGCATTATCTGTCCAATGTCTTGTATTGTTCGTACAGAAGAATAGAAACGAGTTGTTCCTATGCGAAGAAAGTCTCAAATGGCGATAACGATCTCTTTTCGTCGCTGAGATCGCAGATCGGAGGATGTTGATTTGATAGACCATTTTGAGTGTAAAAGGCACTGTCCGTGTTGGCGAAATGGCCGTGGCGTGCAGGACAGGAAGTCCATCCTCCTCCGATATTTTACGGTCCGGTCCGTCCGTCCGAAAGATATTTAAAGGCGCAGACCAGCCACCACCATCATAGGGTACTGTGTGGGGTAAACCCGGACACGGGGGTAAACCGGACACCTAGTAGTGTTGTACAATATCTCAGCAACCATACAACCGATTGAGACAAGTATTCTAGTAATTCTACCAGTCGGTGCCTTGAACTCTCCTCTTTCATATGAGCTACCGCATGTTCATCATTTTGCTGAAGCGGCAAGTTCAGAAAAGCTTAGGTGTCCGGCTTTACCCCATAGTACCCTAGTATGTATTTCTTGCCATTATTGGTCAGCGCTGGATGTACAAATCCCATAAATTTTTATGGCCACTGACGACTAAAACGCTGTACAGACAGATGCGGTTTACAGTCTAGGTACGTACGTATGTACGTACGTGGACGTACTGCGCTGTGCATGTACTGTACGTACATACGTACACCCTATTTTGTTTTGACCGCCTCAAGGCTCTTCGTGCATTTGTATCCAATTCCCTTTTTGCAGCACAACTTCGTTAACGATGCACGATGTTCCATCTTCATTACTTTAGCCCATACCAGGCATGTAATTCAATAGATACTTACATAGGTAGTCTGTAGGTAAATGTACCTAAGTGGTGATAAAACAATGATTGGGCCAAGATGGTCTTGAGGCTGTTTGTTACATCACGACACGTGCGTGCGTGTGCATCATACGATTTTAGCCTCCAGCTTACAAGCCTCCTGGAGGCAAGAATTTTGAGCAATTCTGGCTAAATGAGCTACCGTATGGTACAAGCAGTACAGGATTTTCGTTATATAAGCTATTTACTTTTAGCTTCGTTTTTGATTACTGTAATGTTTCGTGTATAGCCCCCTGGGGCTATATGATCGGTAAGCCCCGATTAGGGGGGGCTATATTCGAGGCGGGGCTATACAAAAGGGGGGGCTATATAAGAGGGCATTTTGCATTAGTGAGCAAAGTAAGGTTATTTGACCCCCTGAACGCGTTTTTATGGCTTATTTTGCCTTTACACAAGCTAAAGTGGTCTAAAACAGGCTATTCGTGCGCAAAAATTATCATTTTTGACAAGGACTGACCATTTCTGCTGAAGTGGTCAAGAGGGGTGAAAACCAAAATGTATCCCAAACTGCCCCAGATGATGCGCTATCAACTCCTATGGCTAGAAACACGTCGAAAACGCTGTTTTCGCTGTAAAAAACTCGTTTCCGTCGTTTTTCGCGGTCTTTGATATGGGGCTATATACGAGTACAAATGACGATAGGCACCGATTAGGGGGGGCTATATACGAGGGGGGCTATATTCGAGGGGGGCAATACACGAAACATTATAGTACAACAATAATGATGTTACATTTAGAGGGGACCAATGTGGTCAACATTTTCAAATAAAGTGATTATAATAGTATTATTTGCCAATAATTGTTCCGCCTAAACAAAAATCAAAATGTGCACGTACCGTACATACAGTCCATCCATACGTCGTCAACACATACGATACGTACAGTACCTTCATGAAAAGTCAAAATAAGGCAAGAGGTCAAAATATCGTGCAATGATTCCTTCTTCCCCTTTCTTAGCACGGTGGCAGTGGGCCTGGGCCTTTTGGGGGCCTGGGCGGCATGCAGCAAGGAGTGTGGAAGGGGGTTGCGTTGGGCGGCATGTTGCACATGCACAGCCCCTGCTCCTCACTGCTTTCGGAGCTGCGCTTCTTTCTCCTTCCTCCCGCTCCCGCGATCGGGCAGGGTGGTTCATTGCCGACGCACACGGGACGATTGGGCAAGCAGCAGTCGTAGGCATCCGGACGCTTGTTCGGTGGCCAGGCGCAGATGCAGAACTCTCCGGCGGCCGGGGCCGGGCCAAAGGGCGGACACACCGTGGTCACGTTGGCGCAGAGTGGACAGCGCGGCGGCGGGTGGACGCAGCACTTGAAGCCGGCCGGCGGCTCCGAGTTGGTGGACAGGCACTCGCACAGCTTGGGCTCTCCGGCGGGGGGGTCGGGGAGGGTGCCGCCTGGCGGGGGGCAGAAGGGCTGGTCGGGAGCCGGACAGGGGGGCGGCACCTCGCAGCAGGGAAAGTCCGGCTGCGGACAGTGGTCCCACGGACAGACGCACGTCTCGCCGGGCGCCGGTGGCTGGTTGATGTTGCAGCTGAAAAATATTAAAAACAGGAAGTGGGGACAGAGTTGGTTATTGTGCACATATGTAAACCGTACGTACGTACTATACTGTACTTTTTGTAGGAAGGCCATCAACTTGTCAAGGGACATAGACAGAGAACGTCATGTCGGTTCAAGTACGTAAGTTTTGTACGTATAACTTGGAAATTTGATGGCTAGAGGGCAAAATTGCTTTGCTATTATGCTGTAGGAGTTTGTGGCTGAAAGACTTGGAGAAATCTTTATTCAGCCACCAGTCCCCCTAACAATTTTTTATTGGCTAACCATTCTTTTGGACAAAGGGCAAGAGTTCCGCAGCTTTTACCGAGGAAATGGAGGCAGAGCCGCCTGTTGACACTGCGGTCGCTGAGCGGCAGCAACCTTGAGCAAAGCAGCGGCGAGCAGGCAAAAGAGGATCAGTTGGTTCTTCATGCTTCAGGTTCAAGCAAAGAGAGCAAACTTGGGATCGGAAAAAAGCTCGACTAACGGACGAACGACTGATGCAAACGCCGAATCGCCGCCAGCTTTTATAGGTTCGGGGAACGTCCTCGAAAAAGTTGGCGGGATTGGTAAACAATCGACGAACTGTTGATTTTTGCACGATTTTCGGGAAAGTTAGCAATAATAAACAATTACTGCTGAATGGAGTCGGCAATCAATGACCTCGAATCGAACAGCTTATGGAACGGATACTGAAAAAGTAAACAATCAACAAAGGGCACATTCTCATTTTGCACGTCGACCGACAGATGCGGTCTTATTTTGGATCCGAAGTGCACCGTACTTTATGTACTGTACAGTAGGCCTACGTGGATTTTCGAAGGTCCAACGGAACTAGGTACGCGGTCAACAAACATGAAAAACTCACAGTGGGAAATACAATTTGTGGTGTTGACCACGCATATTTCACTGCTTGTTTTCATTTACAGCAGATATGGCAGAACGCACTGTCGTTCCAAGGCTATTGACTTTCGGCGAAATCACCATGAAAATGCACGTTGCTTGTTCTGATCTGCGTCTATTGCCAATTTTTGCTCATGACCATCAAATTTCACTGTACCATGAAACGTACTATATTTGGATTAGATCAAATCAGGCATCTTGATACGTACGTGTACTCTATGTACAAGATTACATAAGTAACATAACATCATCTATTATGATACGGTAATGGTCATAGACAATTTGGTCGTCGCGTTTTATGCACAGGTACGTATGTATGTACAAGTACGTACGTACGTACATTGCTATGGCTACGTACAGAGACAGAGATCAGATCACACATCAATATCTGGTATGGGTCATCGAAAAATGATCATCGCTGAACCCTGAAAATAACGCTCCGTTTCCCACGATATCAGTTGCCGACGACAGCTCAGAATAATGTTCTCCATTGGCGAATTGTTTCTCTCGCGTGATGGCGTCATCTCTTCTCTCCCACAAGATCAGAATCGGAATGCCGAAGGCGCAAACTGCAGCGATGATGGCGCAGTACTGGGCCACTTGGATTTTGGCATAGGTGAACACTGAGAAAACACAGCCGATGGATGAGATGACTCCAGACAGGCAAAGAAATAGCAGTGTGGACTCGCGACAATTCACCGAAAACATGCTTCAACTCTCAATTGCAACTTGACGTGGGTCGTGAACTGCTTTGGTTTGGAGTTGTTTCGAAGTGAGTTGAGTACTGAGTGAGTACGGCATGCGCACGTATACGTAATGCGTGGAAAGTTAATTTATGCCTGCATGAGGTTGATTAGCGTTTCATGGCTGCAACGCATGAACGCATCGCCATTGATTTTGGCCCTGTCGCGTCGGTCGGATCAGACACGAACACAATGCAAGTCTGGAGGATGGTGTATGGCTGGCTGCACGTACTTGTTACGTAGAATCGCGCTATAGGCCTGCAATTTTTGATGTGTAGGCACGTTTGACATGACACGCCGCTGATTCATGTGAAGTGCAAAGTTACGTACACTACTGTATGTAAGTACGTACGGTAATTATGTACGTATCGTACGACACGGCACTCAGTTTTCACTCAGCTGATTACTACGTACGTACATGTACATTGTGTACACATAAGCTGACCGCCATCCAGGGTTGCCTATCAAAATTAAATTTTAATATTATATGACATGATATAAAGACCCTCAATTTAATTTTAATATAATATAATATGATATAGTGATTAGACCTTTAATTTAATTTGATATATTGATAATTTTGATATATGAAAACGAATTTTTATGCATCCATGAAGAACAGAATTGTGTACACATGGGCCTAATTAATAGCGGTGAGGCATCAAACATTTCAATTTAGGTTATTTCAAGCAACATTATTGCTCTCAGATACAAGTGTGTATGTACAGCACAGAATTCCTGCAGTTTTCACCTTTTTCAAGCGAAATAGCTCGAAATTACTGTACTATCAAAATTAATTTTGATAATTTTCTATTAAAATTAGCGCTTTTAATTTTAATATAATATAATATGATAGTAGCACACCCCCTCTTTTCATCTCCCTCTTTTGTCCACCCTGTGTTATTCGCTCATCACGTACGTACGTGCTGAGGCATACCCCAAAATTCAAATAGTCAACTGTACTAAGAAACCTAAGCCTTTCTGAGAACTGAGCTGCTGCTATCTTCGTTAGCGCCTCCTGTAAGCTAACCAGCCCTCTGCCAGGGCCATCTTTGGAGGCGGCATGACTCTGCCTAGCGCCTGCTACGTTTGCAAGAAGAAGCTAGCCGCCTTCAATGGAGTTAGCTGCTCCAGATCGAGCTGCTGCAACGGAATCTGCATGCAGTGCTTGTTCCCAGCAGCCTACAAGAGCAACCAAGGAAATCTGATCAACGACCTGAAGGGCTCCAGCTGGCTGCGTGTTACCTGCAGCCAGTGCTCCGCATCCGATTCTGATGGACGCATCACGACCATCGATCAGGCTGTTGCCGGACTGCAGAAAAGTCTGAACGAGAAGCTGGAAGTTTTGTCCACGCATCTGCAGCAGGCTGCCTCCTCTTCCTCAGCTGCCAATGCTGGCAGCGGCGCGACGGAGGCGGCCGAGCCTGTCGAAGACGAAGGAGACGAAGGCAGCTTGTTATGGAGCACCGTCGTCAACAAAAAGCTTGAGAAGCTGAGGAAGAAGCAGCAGCGCCCTCCGCCTCCTCCGCCTACGAAGCAGATGCAGCTGGAAGTAAGGCGGAAGGAGGAGGAGACGCACGACAGATCGCTCGTGATCGAAGGCGTTCGTAAGCCATCCAAAAACGAGAAGGGAGTCTACATGAGGCATGAAGACGCCGTGGCTGTGGAACGGATCTTTGCCTGCTTGGGTCTCAGTCACATTCATCCCGAGTCTGTGAAGAGAATGTCGGATCTGAGCGCAGAGAAAAAGTACCCGCCAAAGCTGAAAGTCATCCTTCGTAGCTGCAGCGACCAGCTGGAGATACTTGGCTGCAAACACGAGCTCCGACATTACCCTGAACACGCCAAAATCTTCATCAGAGCCTCCATGCCCGCAAACGAACGAGTGAAGTTGGCGAAGCGCAAAAGCCAAGTCCGGGCCCTGCTGGAACTCGAATTGGGTGCGGCCTGGAAGAATAACATTGACTCTGCTACGGTCAAATACGGTCTGCGGGACGGCGGCATCTACCGTTTCTCAAGAAACAGCTGTGAGGAGGAGTGGCAACGCGATCCGTCTCCTATCCCAGAAGGCAATCTTCCGCCTCCCCCTCCGCCACGTGCTAAGGCTGGACCTGCGCAGCAGCTTCCCCAGGAGTCGGGAAGGCGGCCGCTTCTGTCTACGCCTCCTACGCCTGATGAGGACCTCGACGCCACCGGAAACACGACAAATGACACCTTTGCGGACGCTGCCGCTGGTGATCCTACGCTTCCGCCACCCGAAACACAACCACAACACAACACCAACGGCAAGGATTTTCAGTTGTGAGAACACACCATCCAAAAGGTACATTATCATGCTGTCTTATGAATGCCCGAAGTATAAAAGCCAAAACAAAACTGTGTGAGCTATCCCTAGTGCTGTGTAGAGAAGAATATGATATTATTGCTATAACCGAGACTTGGGGTAATGATACTTTGGCAAGTGCAATGCTTATTAGCGACCCTGTGTCCAGTAAGACGTATCCATATACTGTATTCCGAAAAGATAGGCAAAATGCAAACAAAAACGAAGGAGGAGGAGGAGTAATGATCCTGGTACACACCGTCTCTCTGTTTCAAACGTGAGTTTAGCGCAAGAATTTGACGGGTTGGAGTTTGTGGCAGTGGACATCTGCTCTGCTCACTGCACTAGGCGCGTCGTGTGCATGTACCGTACGGGTAGCAGTGAAGATGACACATTATCGCTGTGCAAATCTATTGATGATCTATGTAATGTCATGTACCCTGTGGTTATAGTCGGTGACCTTAACTTGCCACATGTAAATTGGGACTGTCTAACTCATACCGGGAAACAAAACGCGCGAATTACTGCACACTTACTTTCTTGCTTCTCTGAGAATGGCCTATCGCAGTTTGTGCGGGAGCCAACTAGGGAATACAACATTCTAGATCTAGTACTATGTAATGACGTGCCTTGCATTCTTGGTGTCTCGGTAAAGGATTCCTTTCTTACCAGTGACCACTGTCGTGTTGACTTTTCGATTGATTTTCAGGCCGGTGAGAGTATGCCGCGTACATATGTTAGAGATTATAGGCAGGCAAATTACGCCGGCATTGCTGAGTACCTTAGTAATGTTGATTGGACCATGCAATACAGTTCGTGTACTACAGTGCAAGAGTACAGTGATGTATTTTCAGTAGTAATGCAGGAAGCTGTGAACTTGTTTGTTCCTCTCCGCGCGCGTAAGCGAATTGGCTTTAGTCTTCCCCAGCGGCTGCGGGCTTTGAGCGCACGAAAACGGCTTTGCATAAACGTAGGCATGTATCGCTAGAGGCCAAAGAGGCATGGAAATCAGCAGAAAAATTATTCCTAGATGAGGTGCGTAAATTTGTGAAGCACAAAGAGGCGCGTTTTATTCGCGAGGGAAACCGTAAAAAATTCTTCAACTTTGCTAAATCTAAATTAAAATACAGTAACCCTGTTGGCGCGTTGCGACGTTTTGATGGTACACTTGCTTCTGCCGATGCTGAGAAGTGTGAGTTGCTAAACGACGGTTTTTGTGGAGTATTTACTGCCGACAATGGAACCAGGCCTGACTTTCCTAGGCGTGTGCCTGCCGATGTTTTAAAAGATACTGTGGACCTTCGCCCCCATGTTGTTTGCGCGGCCATTAAGAAACTGCCCAACAAATGTTCTAGGAGCCCGGACGGTCTTCCGGCCTTTTTTCTCAGGTCAATTGTCAATTTTTCATGTACTAATGCCGACGGTAGTCTTGGAGCCCATGATATTGATTGCTGCATTTGTCATCCTCTTTGTATTCTGTTGAGGCAAAGCTTCGATGAAGGCGCGCTGCCAAAAATTTGGCTTACTGCAGATGTAATTCCGCTACATAAAAAAGGCGACGTTACAGAGGTGCTCAATTATCGACCAATTAGCCTAACGTGTGTGTTGTGTAAGGTCTTAGAAAGTATAGTTAAGTCAGAAATGACGTCATTTTTGCTTCAACATAGCCTAATTACCAAACATCAGCACGGTTTCTTATCTCGCAAATCTGTAACTACTCAACTGTTGGAATGTTTAGATTTTTGGACAGATGCTATTGACAGTAAAAAGTGTGTAGACGCGATTTATTTAGACTTTAAAAAAGCGTTTGATAGTGTAAGTCATCCCAAATTGATCTTGAAATTGAATTCTTACGGTATTGAGGGACCATTACTGAATTGGATTACCGCATTTCTAAGCAACCGTACACAGCGTGTTTTTGTAGGCAGTGCTTTTTCTCGCTATAGGCCGGTAACCAGTGGGGTCATTCAAGGAAGTGTTCTTGGACCATTATTGTTTTTACTTTATGTGAACGACATTGTTGAAATTGTTCCACAGCCGATTAGTGTCAAATTGTTCGCGGATGATGTGAAGCTTTATACTACTGTTTCGTGTGACAAAAATGTGTCAAGTCCACTAGTTGAAGCGATTGAAAATATTTCTAGCTGGATTGAAAAGTGGCAGATGAGCATAGCCTCTAGTAAATGTGTGGTACTCAGCTTAGGTAGAAAAAATCCAAGGCGCGATTACTTTATAGGCAACGCCGTACTACAACGTGAAACATCTGCCCGCGATCTTGGCGTCATAATTACCAGTAAGTTGTCGTTTTCTGAGCATTGTACCCGTATAAGCAACCTAGCTATGACCGCCGTTGGCAAATTATTTCGTGTATTTTCCTCGTCTGACTGCTTTTTACTGGTGCGTGCTTACTGCATTTTTGTACGACCCATTCTCGAATCTTTTTCGCAGGTATGGAACCCCCACACAAAGAAAGACATCCGCCGATTGGAGCGAGTCCAAATACGGTTTGTTCAGCGTTTGTGTGCCAGATGTAGGATTATGAACTATAATTATCCATTTCCGTTTGTGTCTTATTCATACCGTATGCAGTGCAAATTTCTAGGACTTCATAGCTTAGAATATCGCCGTATGGTCCATGATCTTACCTTCTGTTACAAACTGGTGAATGGCGCCACTGCTGTAAACAGTGAAAATTTTATTGTCGTAAATGCAAACAAAACTAGGGCCGGATCCCTCAGCAAACTATCAGCAAAACATTCAAACCTTGATGTCAGAAAGTTTTTCTATAGTAACCGTATTGTAAATTGTTGGAATCTGCTTGACGTGCGTACGGTTCACTCCAACTCGCCAGCCTCTTTCGCTGCTTCCCTCGAAAAACACTCAGAAATTGAGCGCCTCCTTCGGGTTTACAACTTTTAGCTTTTGCTTCACTGTAAGTGTATTGTCGTATACTGTAAACATCTTCAATGCTGTTCGTTTGACAAATTAGCTATCTCCACCTAAAGTCCGTACAGCTTGTTCTGTTGCACTACTCAATATGCAGTACTGTATCCCCCGACAAGCATAATCGGGGGCTGATCGCTGGTTGATCGCTGGCTGATCGCGACCAGCCAGCGATCAACCAGCGATCAGCCAGCCATCAACCAGCGATCTGCCAGCGATCAACCAGCGATCAACTTTTTATTTACGCGTTATAGAGAAAACTTTACGAGTTTTGACTATGCTGATCGCTGGTTGATCGCTGGCTGATCGCTGGTTGATCGCTGGCAGATCGCTGGTTGATAACTGGCTGGTCGCGATCAGCCAGCGATCAACCAGCGATCAGCCAGCGATTATGCAAACTCGGTGAATGTATTTCACATATCCGTACAATGTTGTGTGGTCTGCAGTACATTCCGCTGTTATGGGCTGGTGTGTTCTCTTTATTTCACCGTTTGTTGAATAAAGATATTGATTGATTGAACATGATTATTAAAATTCAAAATGGCCAAGTTAGCAATTATGATATGATAATCATTTTTCCGACAATCATTGTATATATTACGTATGTACAAGTATGTGTATGTCAGTACAGCCACCTGAAATGAATACAGTAACTGTTGTTCTTTACGCAATACTTTATTGTGTATCCTACAGTAACCTGTACGTCATCGGTGTCGTTCCTTTGTTGGTATCCATCCATGTTCAACCTTACCGATACAGCTATTCATTCATTCATAATTTTGATAATGATAGGCAACCCTGCCGCCATCGGCTACTGTACTACCTACCTAGCTACTATACGGTTCCATTAAGAAGGAGGACCAAGACCAGAATCAAGAGGTCCAGGGTTCGATTCCCTGGCATGTCTGACAAGTTTTCCTTCTCAATTCAGCTTTATCATTATGCCTATCAAGGTAAAAAACGTGCGTGCAATTTGCAACTATTGACAAAGAAAAGAGAGTGCAGTTAGCTAAGCTGTTACGTTCAAGTTTCAAAGAAGCAAAAAATATAAACAAACATCACCTCAAACAAAATCGATGTAATCGATGACAAAGCAGGTTATACATTGAGCGAAATTTGCTTTTTCCAGAGTAACGCAGCATAGGTACCTTCAGTAGGTACGCAGATCGACCCACGGGCAGAAGGAGTCTGACTGTGCAGAGGATATCATTTTGGAATGTAGCCGCAGTGATAGCACTTCTTGTCTTTCATGCAGAACAGGCAAATGAATCCGAGAGGAAAGCAGAAAATAGCCAGCAGAATGCCGATGATAGAGAAGTTCTCGACGATGTTGCCGACCTAAGAACAACATGAGAAGCATTATTGATAAGCCTCAGCCAAATTGACGCGGACTGCCAACATACCTGGCATAAAAATAACACAAACAGTATCCACACAGCTCACCCTGCAAGATGGACAGTTTCCGGCTCTTGCTGTTTGAACGACAACGGTGGGCACTAATTGCTGATGCGCAGGTGATGGCTGGTGCATCATCTGGACAGGGACGGCGGGCTGCATTCCCGGCTGAGCTGGCTGCTGCTTCATCGGTATCTGCATGCTTCCGGTTTGTCTTCCAGTGATCTTCTGGCTCGGATTGGATCCAGATTCCTTTCTGTCTTCCACTGATCTTCTGGCTCAGATTGGATGCGATGACGTTGCAAAACGGACTTACGAAAAACTGGACCAAAGGTAAAGAGACTCAGCGATACTCTGCTGTCAACCCAAGTCGCCTGCCTTGTCAAACACGTTGTGACACAGGTGACACAAATATGCAAATTTCCTTCTGCGTCAAAAATGCATCACCTTCCGTCTTCCAGGAAAGACAGACGCGATTTTGTTCCCGCTTAATCTTGATAATCTTTTGTTTGTCATCTATCAGTTCTCACGTGCTATCAGGCTTATCAGTACTATGTATTTTATTTATGCATCTAGCACAAAGCAAACTGAATGAAAACAGAATCAGAAGAAACGCACAAACAAACCACAAAACGTTCAAACGTGAGTGTTTTGGAATTTTTGGAACGCCGCCAGCAGCTTTGAATTGATCGAGGCTCATTCCGCGTTCACCAGACGTCCATAAATCCGTACGTCCGTCCGTTCGTCAACCCGTAACGTGTCCGTCTGTCCGGCCGTCAACCCAACTCCACGTCAACCATATACGGGTTGACGGACGGACGAACGTATTTACGGACGTTTGGTGAACGCGGCATAAAAACTACCATCCACAACAGCAGCCGGGTCTGCGAGGCGCGAAGCCGCAGTAGTGACACTTCTTCTCCTTCAGCAAATCCAACCAACACAAGGCCCCCGGAAACAGAAGCACCGTGATGCAAATGCACAGCAAAATACCGACCAGAGTGTACCGCTCTTGGATCTTTCCAATCTGAAACAAGCAAAGGGAGATGGCGGCTGCGGGGTAATTCGGGCCATCCCACCCCACTGTACGTACATTACGGTACGTATCGCTTGATAGGAAGGCGGTCGATGTGACCTTGCTTGCATATTTTGTAACATTGCTATTGCATATAAAGATAGCTGACGGAGTTGCCCCCCGTACCTCGCATTGTGGACAGTATCCTTTGCGTGGTGCAGTTTTTGGCTGAACGATAACCGTTTGTCCTGGTTGAAGAGGTGGTAACTCGTTCACAGACTTGACAACCTGTACTGGAGCTGGAGCCATCATGATCTGGGCTTCTGCAGGCTGCTGCGGCATTGGAATCTCCATGCTTCTCGTTCAAAATATCCGACAAGGATTAAAAACTCAAAACATATGTAGAAGACAACTGAGGTGGCCACGCTCGCTCGACACGCACACGATAAACGATATACGTAGGGAGCACTGGTGTCAACTTGGCCTGGCAAAAAGTTGGGTTAGGTTAGGTAAAAATTACCCGATGTGGTCAATTGCCAGGTTAAGTTGGGTAACCTAACCCGCTCAGTGCTCAGCTGGGTTAGGTACCAGCGGGTTACCCGGGTAAGTAAGTACTGCCAGTACATAAGTACATTACGGAGAAAGGTACTGTACGTACATAGGCCTACACCTAAAGTATGCACGCTTGAACAATATCAACACTCAGACACGCCACGCGCTTAGAAATTTGAGTCCGCGCTTGCAGCTTATATGTGCAGGAATGTTTGTTGCCACTGCATTGCGCTAACCCGGGTAAATTTACCCAGGTAAGTACTAGGTAATAATGAAAATTTTACCCGGGTAAGTACTGGCAGTACTTACCCGCAGTTTTTCAAATCTTACCTGGGTAAGCCTTCATGAGTGGCCAGGTAGGTAAGAACTGGGTAATTTTACCTGGCAAATATTTTTTCTGGGTAAAGTTAGGTTAATTTACCCGGTCCAAAACAGGCTGGGTAACCCGGGTAAAGTTACCCAAATTTTTACCCTGACACCAGTGGTAGGGAGTACCGCAATTATCACGCTCACTCCCACCTCAAGGCCGCACTGCATGTGAATTTGCATAACTATCAATCAATATCGATGAACACGCTGGGACGAAGGCCCTTGCTTTCGTTTTCGTCATCGCAATTTTGAAAATGCAAGAAATTTAATTTTCTTTCCACATATTATTCGCTTTATCGATGACACCGAGGAAACATGCAGTAAAAACTTCTCAATAGGTTTGTCAAAATTAGAAGCGACAGAACTAAACTCTAGATGAATGTGGCAACATGAAAATTGAATATTCTATGAAAAATACTCATGGAAAATTTAATAATATGTCAGTAGAAACAAAATCCTTGGAACAAATGCACGTGAGCATACGACAGTAGTATTCAATATACACGGAACCAGCCACAGATCACGTCAGTAAATCAAAGCGGATGGCCGGACGGATATGGCGATAGGAAAGCAAAAGCAGATCTGAGCGGAAGTGGCGTTATTTGCGAGGAACGAAGCCGCAGTGATAACACTTTCTGTCTCTCAAACAGAATAGACAGATCAGTCCAATAGGAAATAAGATGATGGCGCAGCATACGCCGAGCGGAGTATAATTCTCCATGATGTTTCCAACCTGCAACATCACATAGCATGTTCCATGTACCTTACAGTACAGTACGTACCTACCTGTAGTACCATCACTATGCAATACTACTGTACCTACACAAGCTGATCATAAGCTCATAGGCTAAGCCCATAAGTCTTCCAAGGCATACAGTATCTTGTGCTAGAATAGCCCTGTTAGGCCTCAATATGCACTCAGGCTCGCTGGAATATTGGTAGGCAGGGAAGATTAGTCCGTACTGATACTGTGCATGCTCCATGTCTAAGCCAACACGCATTAATTCAACGTTAACGCCCGCAGTATAAGCACGGACTAAAGCTTCCCTTCTAACAATTCCAGCGGACCTTCAGACTAAGAGTGCCCCAAAACACAACACGCAACGTAACGTAGTACCGTACTGTACCGTACCCTGCATGAAGGGCAATTTCCAGGTGCTCTAGCTGATTGAACGACCACGGTTGGCAACGGTTGAGCTGCGGCAGGCGCTGGCTGTTGCATCATCTGCACTGGTTGTCCCATCACCGGCGCTGCAGGTTGCTGCATTGGAATCTGCTGCGGCTGCATCCTTCCGACTTTCTCAGTTTCCTTTCTTTTTCCAGTGGACTTTCGTTCGTCAAATTAGGTTTGTAGCTGCTAATGGATGAGACGATGAGAGGTCGCATATTTGGCAAGCGGAACACGCACCGGTTTCTTCTTACAACTCTTGTTTATTTTTATGCACATTTTATTTATTTTTTAGCCAAGTAGCGACTACTTAGCTAAAAACTAAATAAAATGTGCATTAGTTCCATATTCTAAAGATGCTACCTCAAAACCTCATCCATTACCAGGTAAGAAGAAAAGTTAGGCTTCAACTTTGGACACCAAGCACGGGCAGGGCGGCGATGCACCTTTTCCTTTCATAAACGGGCAGATAGTGCTCAAGATTTCGATTTTTCGGACGAGGCAGTTCGAATTTGCATTGTGAGATTCATATTGTATTCATTCACGTGCATGAGAGCAGTACGCAAACGCACGCAGTATCAGTACATACGTTACGTGCATATGACATTGTACGTACCGTAAGTACGTGTACATAACGTCTGTACGCCTGCCTATCATGTTCCAACTTGTACCGTACGTGTTTAAAGCATGCAGCTGGACTCTTGCATCTTGCTCACCGGTAACCGAGGCATCATTGCTGCTGCTGCTTACTTTACGGACCACTGCGGTAGGGCAATTTTTATTATCAAAAGAGAGGGCGAAAGGCCGTTAGACATGTCAATCCGGCGACAGAACGGAAATCGTCGTCTCAGCTGCGAGTGACGTCGTTTCCAAATCTCCGATAAGAATGCCATCCTGTCCCTCCTACACTGCGTGTATTAGTACCAATAGGATATTGCGTACACTGCTGTGTATTTGTGTATTGTACGTACATGTGGACAAAAAACATTCATAATTAGGTGTGTAATAATGTACACCTACAGTACCCTACCTTACACAAAAATGTTGTCCGCGAAAAAATTGTTGATCGCCAGCAGGAAACAAAAGTGACATTTCGTTAGAAAGAACATGACTGACTAAACTCGAGAAAAGACAACGGCCAAGGTCCTGGTCCAAAAAACACCATCATATTTTTTTTTGCGTTACCGTAAGTACTGTACGTAAATTAAGTTTTGACGTTGCATGCCCAGCAGGCAGTATTATTTCGATTTCACTGCCTTCAGCCAGTTTCATAAAAATGTCAAAATAGAGTGTACCTTACATAATGTAGTAGGCCTGCCTGCCTGATATTTTTGCCCAAAGATTAAAAAACATCTCTGCGACTGCGGATCTTAGTTTCGCTGGAGGTCAAGTTAGTGGCTGTATATAAAGTAGCCTACGCAATTTAGAAGGCAGAAACCAACATTGAAACTGTTTGAAAACTTCCAAAGCATTGTCTCTGTCCCTCGGACCCTTCACAGAAAGTCTGAGTCTTGCTTGACCACTACAAAACGGTGAGTGTATGATGTTTCATGGTAGCGAAAATCTTGCTGAAAGTTCAATGGATTTTCAATCTAACCGATTAGAATTACAGTAGGAATCTGACGGAAAAGTTTGTATGTGGGGAGGCAAGTGGGAAAGTTTGTAATGCGGGGATGAAATTTTACGTACTACACTTAGGTACATCACTCATATAACTCCTCTCCCCATATTCCTAAAACCCCCTATATACCCAACTCCTACAATATACCAACCCGCATACAACAATCCCACCCCCGCACCACAACATACCCACCCGCCACCCACATACAATATATCCAATCAGATCCCTACTATACCACTAAACTTTCAGCTAGAAAATCGCAACCATTAAACCTAAAACACCCCCACCATTATACATCTCACACACACCACATTTAGTTCACACTTTCTGTAGAAGGGTCCGGGCGGCATGCTTGGAGTTTTCCGTTCTGTTTTCTCCCTTGCGTAGGCTACTTTATAACAAAGCCACTAACTTGACCTCCACACTAATATCCGCATCGCTTTTTTAATCTTGGCAAAATATCGGCGGCGCCTCTACATATATGTATACACTCTACATTATTATGAAACTCACATAACGAAATCTGCCTGCTGGGCTCCCCTTCCCTCCCTCCCCCCTTCTCGGGTTGTAGCTTTCTCCCCCCCTCAATTCCCTGTAAGACACTTTTTTTTTTGTACGACCCTTTATGTACGTTTTTTGTCCACATGTACGTACAATACACAAATACACAGCAGTGTACGCAATATCCTATTGGTACTAATACACGCAGTGTAGGAGGGACAGGATGGCATTCTTATCGGAGATTTGGAAACGACGTCACTCGCAGCTGAGACGACGATTTCCGTTCTGTCGCCGGATTGACATGTCTAACGGCCTTTCGCCCTCTCTTTTGATAATAAAAATTGCCCTACCGCAGTGGTCCGTAAAGTAAGCAGCAGCAGCAATGATGCCTCGGTTACCGGTGAGCAAGATGCAAGAGTCCAGCTGCACGCTTTAAACACGTACGGTACAAGTTGGAACATGATACCTAGGCAGGCGTACAGACGTTATGTACACGTACGGTACGTACAGTACAATGTCATATGCACGTAACGTATGTACTGATACTGCGTGCGTTTGCGTACTGCTCTCATGCACGTGAATGAATACAATATGAATCTCACAATGCAAATTCGAACTGCCTCGTCCGAAAAATCGAAATCTTGAGCACTATCTGCCCGTTTATGAAAGGAAAAGGTGCATCGCCGCCCTGCCCGTGCTTGGTGTCCAAAGTTGAAGCCTAACTTTTCTTCTTACCTGGTAATGGATGAGGTTTTGAGGTAGCATCTTTAGAATATGGAACTAATGCACATTTTATTTAGTTTTTAGCTAAGTAGTCGCTACTTGGCTAAAAAGTAAATGAAAATGTGCATGAAAATAAATAAGTGTTGCAAGAAGAAACCGGTACGTGTTCCGCTTGCCAAATCTGCGACCGCTCATCGTCTCATCCATTAGCACCCATTACAACCTAATTTGACGAACGAAAGTCCACTGGAAAAGAAGGGAACCAGAGAAAGTCGAAGCATGCAGCCGCAGCAGCAGATTCCAATGCAGCAACCTGCAGCGCCGGTGATGGGACAACCAGTGCATATGATGCAACAGCCAGCGCCTGACGCAGCTCAACCGTTGCCAACCGTGGTCGTTCAATCAGCTAGAGCACCTGGAAATTGCCCTTCATGCAGGGTACGGTACAGTACATTTCGGGTACTATACATACCGTATTTTTGGGTGTATAGCCCCATGGGGCTATACAAAAATCGAGAGGTCTGTTGGGGGGTTATACACTGGGGGGATATACAATGGGGGATATACACTGGGCAAAATTTATGTTTTTGAGAGGTGTGTAGAGGCATGTTTTTGAGGTCAAAAGTATGTGTTTTAGGGCATAATCGCGGTCAAAACAGGGTTATTCTAGTACAAGACATGCTCAGCTAAGCTTATAGGCATAGTAGCTTGGTGTAGGAGTAGCTATAGTTAGCTTATGACCAGCTTACATAGGTAGGCTATGTACCTTCCAGTACATGGGGGTTATACACCAGGGGGGATATACAATGGGCAAAATTTATGTTTTGCCAATGGGGGGTTATACACTGGGGGGATATACAATGGGGGGATATACACCCAAAAATACGGTACGTTACGTTGCGTGTTGTGTTTTGGGGCACTCTCAGGTCAGAGGGAATATTAAAGGGAAGATTTATAGTCTGTGCATGTATTGCGGGCGTTACGTGAATAATTATACACGTTGTTTTTAGTCCTGGAGCACGCACAGTATAAGCACGGACTATAAATCTTCTCTGTCAATATTCCAGCGAGTCTGAGTGCATATTGAGGCTAAACAGGGTTATGCTAGCACAAGATATGCCTTGGAAGACTTATGGGCTTTGGTTTTAGCTATGTGCTAATGATCAGCTTGTGTAGGTACAGTAGCATTACATAGTGATGGTACAGGTACTGTACGTGTTGTATATGTATATGTACTATGATGTACCTACATGGAACGTGATGTTGCAGGTTGGAAACATCATGGAGAATTATACTCCGCTCGGCGTGTGCTGCGCCATCATCTTGTTTCCTATTGGACTGATCTGTCTATTCTGTTTGAGAGACAGAAAATGTTATCACTGTGGCTTCGTTCCTCGCAAATAACGCCACTTCCGCTCAGATCTGCTTTTGATCCCATCGCCATATCCGTCCGGCCATCCGCTTCGATTTGCTGACGTGATCTTTCTTTGGCTGGTTCCGTGCATACTATTGAATACTACTGTCGTATGCTCACATGCTTTTTGTACCAAGGATTTTGTTTGTACTGATATGTTTCCATGAGTATTTTTTTCATGTTGTCACATTCATGTCAGAGTTTAGATTGGTCGCTTCTAATTTGACAAACCTGTTGAGAAGTTTTTACTGCATAATTGCTCGATGTCATCGATAAAGCCGAATCTGTGGTTTCTACGCGTGACTTCGTCCCAGCGTGTTCATCGATATTGATTGATAGCAATGCAAATTTACAGCTGAGCGGCCTTGAGGTGGGGTGAGCTTCATATTGTGGTGCATTATTTACCGTTTGTCGTGTGCGTGTCGAGCGAGCGTGGCCACCTCAGTTGTCTTCTATATTTTGAGTTTTAAACCTGGTCGGATTAATCTTCAACGAGAATCATGGAGATTCCAATGCCGCAGCAGCAGCCAGAAGCCCAGATAATGATGGCTCCAGCTCCAGTGCAGGTTGCAAGTCTGTGAATGAGTTGCCACCTCTTCAACCAGGACAAACGGTTATCGTTCAGCCAAAAAGTGCACCACGCAAAGGATACTGTCCACAATGCGAGGTACGTAAGAAATGTAGGCCTATTACGTTCATTTTCATTGCTTGCATAATTTTATGGGCCATAACCAAGGTGTGTAGTGTGGGGGTAACTCCGTTAGCTACGTATCTTTATGTGCAAGCAATGTTCCAGAATATGCAAGCGAGGTCATCGACCGTGTCTTCCCATCATGCGATACGTACGTACAGTAATGTACAGTGGAGTGGGATGGCCCGAATTACCCCGGAGCCACCATATCCCTTTGCTTGTTTCAGATTGGAAAAATCCAAGAGCGGTACACTCTGGTCGGTATTTTGCTGTGCATTTGCATCACGTTGATTCTGTTTCCTGGGGCCTTGTGTTGGTTGGATTTGCTGAAGGAGAAGAAGTGTCACTACTGCGGCTTCGCGCCTCGCAGACCCGGCTGCTGTTGTGGATGGTAGTTTTTATTCCGCGTTCACCAGACGTCCGTAAATCCGTCCGTCCGTCCGTCGTCAACCCGAATATGGTTGAGTGGGGTTGGGTTGACCGTTGATGGACGGACGGACACGTTACGGGTTGATGAACGTGAACGGAGTATGGATTTATAGACGTCTGGTGAACGCGGCATTAGCCCCGATCAATTCGAAGCTGCTGGCGGCATTCCAACAATTCCAAACTTACGTGTTTGAACGTTTATGTGGTTTGTTTTGTGCGTTTCTTCTGATTCTGTTTGTCATTCAGTTTGCTTTTGAATACAAATAAATACATAGTACTGATAAAC
>JASAMW010007096.1:0-18140 GCA_030247985.1 Epsilonema sp. ZAB3_2
TCGACTAGATAAATATTGAGAAGATGGAGCACAAAGTATTTTAGGGCTCGATTTTTAGGATGGGATGGACAAACATCAGTTTGCGGGTTTAAAAGCTGAAATAACTTTATAGAAGCAAAGTTACGTACGTACTGTAGCATGCTGCAAAAGTACCTACGTTTTCGTCGCTAGTAAATGCGTCCACAACCCTTGTGCAACAAGCGATTCATGACGAGAGAGTTGTGTTTGCAAAGGATTTATGTCGTCGTATGCTGATGCACGTACAGTACGTACATACCAAACACTGCATTAGCACTTTCAACACAGGAATTTTTTTACGCACACGTTGTGCGCGCATAAAATTTCGAGCAGTGCTATTCAGCTCAGGTTATGGGAATGGGAAAGCGAAAAATCAAAATGCGGCAGGATTTTTGAAACCAGTTTTGATTTATCGTCCCAGCCCTGACATTGTGGTGACAATGTTGACCATTTGCCGTCTGTCAGCTCATAATTTTTAAAGCAAACGACTTTTCACACTTTGCAACACCTAAAATGTACGGCACCAAAGTTTAAAAATTCAGTCATACCTTATTGTGAGATAAAAATGACGCCATTTTTCCGAGCGAATATGAGGAAAACAATAGAGAGAAAGAAGCACACGGCACTTTGCCCCAAGTCGCTAAAGCTCCCAAAGAATTGGTTGAGGTTCAGCTAACTCCAGCAGCTAACACGCAACTCGGAACGCGTACTTTTGCTTTCAATAGCACATACTTACGTACGTATGTAGGTACTACTTCTTCCTAGCAGCGCAAACAAACCACAGAAATATCGATCAAACCGTATTTGTTGAAACAGCAGCACACCATACCAAAACATATAGCTGGAGCAGTAGCACGCCAGCTAGCTAATGGGTGCCTTACAAGCTGGAGCAACGTAGCACTGTATAGAACAGAAGCTTTGCTCGCACGTGCTAGAAGAAACAAATACGTACGTACAGTACATAAACATACCAACCTTTTATTGTACATAACATACCTACTCATAGTGGTAGGTAGGTAGGTAGGTACCAACATCACTCGTTAGCAATAAAAGGCGGGCAACAAACAATAAAGACCATATCACATTTTCCTGTAAGAGCGGATGAAAAACAGATAAATTGCCTTCCTAGCCCCCCAGACGATAAACAATAAAATTCCCATTTACCAACGGAATGGATAGTATTTGATAACCTAGCATCAAACAGTATTTTCAAATGGCGCAGTGTCATTCATCACGCAAACTTGCACACTTCATAACAAAATAATACATACCTACCAGCAGCAAGGGTAAAATGGGGCAATTCCGTGCATTGACTGCACTATCTCTTCTACCCTACCCCATATCTCCCATCAATCCTAACAAAACATTATTCTAATCCATCCAAAGTATATCCATACTTTATTTCTTCGTCGACTACTAGTAGGGTATTGTGGGGTAAACCCGGCCAAGAAAATAACCGGCCACCTAATGCTTCAGGGCTGCATACTGTAATGAACTCGTGTGTAACCCCCTCGTATATAACCCCCCAAATCGGCGACTAACGTCAATTGCACTCGTGTATAACCCCAGGGGGGTTATTGACGAAGCATGGAAAAATCAGCAGAAATCCTCGTATCATAACCCCCCAAATGGGCCACTAATTTCTTGACAACCCCATGGGGTGTTACACACGAATCCTTACAGTATCCCAGCAACCATACGACCGATTGAGACAAGTATTCTACCAATCGATTCCTTGAACTCTTCTCTTTCAAATGAACTGTTTGAAAAAACAAAAAACGAAACGACCAAACAATTTTCAGAATTCGATACTGTGCCTTTCAGCAATTTGTGAAACTTGGTGTCTTTCTTTGCATTATGGTTCAATATTTTATTTGCCTCCTTTTGTTTTAGAATACCACCTGATGAGGCTCCAAGTTCGGTGAGCTATTTGGTTCATACTTTGCTGAAGCGGCAAGTTCGGGAAAGATTAGGTGCCCGGGTTTACTCCGTGTCCGGGTTTACCCCATAGTACCCTACATGAAGCTTCCCCCATCTTCCTCCCTTCCCTTGTCCTCATCACTTGAACTGCAATGGACTGATGCGCAGACCGATGGTGTCTCTCCCTATCTCCGCCACCTGGCACACGCC
This sequence comes from Epsilonema sp. ZAB3_2, assembly GCA_030247985.1. Lineage (NCBI taxonomy): Eukaryota > Metazoa > Nematoda > Chromadorea > Desmodorida > Epsilonematidae > Epsilonema > Epsilonema sp. ZAB3_2. Next base: position 2,149 of record JASAMW010007096.1, read on the forward strand.
GCACAGCTTCCCGCTCTCGGTGGGCACGTAGGCGGCCGTGCAGAAGGGACAGCGGGCGATGGGCTTGCCGCGGTAGATCGGCTTGTAGGTGGCGGAGCAGATGCTGAACGGATTGTGCTCGTCGTATTCCAGTCGGTGCTCGTCAGTCGGCGTCTTTTCGCAGGCTACCAGGATCTGCAAACATGCATGCGTACGCCATACACTGTACGTACACAAGGCCGCAGTGTATAGAATAAGAAGCCAGTTTACAAAAATAACTGGTAGGGTAGGGTAGTGTGGGGGTAAAACCGCCCATGGGGGGACTCCGCCCACCTATGGCGCTTTTACCCCATTCAAAACAAGGCTCTCGAAAGTGTATCTCGGGACACTTCTGCCTCTGTTTCTTTCTTCCTAAGCCATAACTTGACAAGCTAGGCCTGATGTGGGTAAAAGCGCCATAGGTGGGCGGATTTCCCCCATGGGCGGTTTTACCCCACGCTACCCTACTTCTATAGCGCATCCTCTGCATCGGTGATTGTCCGCGGCAGTTTTCGTTTTGCTGGACCACGGTACATTGGTAGACCTCTGCGTAATGCTCGACCTCACAAGTACACAGTATGGCGCGTGCGTAGACAGTTGCTAAATGGGTGGACCTCTCCTTTCGCAACTCTACGTACGCGTGCGCCGTACTTTCTTTCTACAGTGCGTGGACCGCTGTGCGCAGGTCCAGTATTACGTAGAGGTCTACATATGTACTGTGGTCCAGTAAAACGAACGGCTCCTGGTACAAGCCTCACCTTCAACTACCATCAACAATACTCTGATGCATTTATCGATTCTCCAGAAGCATCACCCTCTGCTGCCATAAACCATACACTGATACGTTTATCGATTACCCCAAAAAGTCACCTTCTCCTTACTACCATCAACCATACTCTGATAGGTTTATCGATTACCCCAAAAAGTCACCTTCTCCTACCATCAACCATACATTCCGATCACCCCCCGTCACCTTTCGTATCTGCGCAGCCACATCCGGTTTTGGTCCCAGTTCCAGCAATCGCTTCGCCATGCCGGCGCAGGTCTTGTAATTCTTCAGCTTGAACATCAGATTTACCGCCGTTCTCAGTGTCAGAATCTGATGAATCGGTTGCAGCTGACTGTGCGTGAAATAGGCGGCCATTTCTGCAACTCGCTGCTGCTGCTGTGGGCTGGAGGCCTCTTTCGCCATCTCTTTGCGTCGAATTTCCATCAGCATACCGGCCAGGTACTCGCGACAGATCTCCAGCAGCTGCTGCGCTTCCGCCAACTCCTGCTTACTCTCCACTACCAGCAGAGGAATGGCTGAAAGGCGTAGGAAAATAAAATATTGCACGAATATTACATATTACATATTGCACGAACCAAGAGCTATCTATCCACGTATGTACTTACGCACAAATGCCATTTTTGCTATTCAAAAGCATGCTTTACCCAGTAGCAGCTGTCGAAACTTCTCCACTGCATCTGCGAAGCGCCCACTTGTCGTTAACTGGTAGGCTAGCTGCAACCTCTTAGCAAGATCCTCCAGCTTAACGCCCACCGCCGGTAAACCGCTTCGCCCTGTCGCATCCTTCAATACAGAACAAAACAGGTTTCGTTTAGGTGGGTACTGATCCGTCCGGCCGCCTAAGCTCCTGTGCAGACGTGGGCACGGTTTTGAGGGTGGGGGTCTGTCAGTGGGGGTATGCAGGAGGTCAAAAGGGGGTGTCGCGTACCCCCACCCAAAAAAATTTTTTGGTCACGTACCCCCAGATTTTTTACGTACCCCCAAGAAAAAACCTCACGTACCCCCAGCATATTTACGTACCCCAACAATAAATGATGTGCTACATAACCCACACAGTATATGCGTACCCCCAGAAAAAAAAATAAATGAGCAATATTTTTTGCATGCAGTGCAGCAGTCTTAATACTGTTGTGCTGTGCATGTTGTGATATTTTAACAAAATACAGTGATGGGTTGATAAGAGTGGTGTATGTATCATGTATGATTCAACCATGTCGATGTGCAATGATGGTGATTGAGGGTGCCTTTGCAGTAGTCATTCCTGCATTCAACCATTCCTGCATTCAACCACAAAGCCTACACAGGAAGGAAGTTGATCACCTGAACTATGACAATTATGATTATACAATTACAGAGGAGGCAGCAAGTAAAAAGGAGCTGCCTCCTTCCAATGTATTCTTCTGAATATAAACTCTTATAGTTGCATGTGTATTATAGTGGAATATTGTCTTCTACATATTTGTTGAATACGTACTTTCGCAACTTGTCTAGAATGATAGGGATCAACCTTTATATAAAGCTATTATTTACTGCATTTTGCAACTACAAACAACAATTTTTGAGAATGCATGCACTGTGTGGAGTGTGTAAAAAGTCTGAGCATGGATGTAAGTCAGAGGAAAAAAAGGTGGGGGTACGTGTGCTGGCAGACAAACTGCTAAATCCAAATTTGGGGTTACGCGTGGGGATATGTTTTGCTGTTTTTGCCCTTACGGCCTCAGCCGTAAGGGCTAGAATGGTTAATTCGCTCAACAGGGGGGTATAGGGGGGTATCCTGCTGGTAGTTAAGGGTCCTATGTACGTTGTGTTTTTATGTACGTGTTGTGGAATAATAGTAGGAGGCGTAGTAGTGATTATAGGAAGGAAGGGGTACCGTATATTGGCGGTAACCGTATACGGGTAAGAGGGGGCAGGGGGAGGCGGGATTCGAACCCAGTCACCGTATAGAATTGAGGTTTTAGAGAAGAGAGGGGGAGGCGGGATTCGAACCCAGTCACCGTATAGAATTGAGGTTTTAGAGGAAGAAAAATTAAACGGTTAGCGCGTTAGTCCACTGAGCTACGGGCGCAAGATAGTAGAAGTGGTAAAAATAGGGTTTAGTATGTGGGTGTGCAAGGTAGTATGTATTTGCATATATTGAAGTGATATGAGTAGAGTAGATGAGTTTGCATAAAGTGGTGGGAACCGGTTATTCGTAGGTGACGATGCTTGGTTTTCGCAACGATTTTTATTGCCAATTTCAACAGGTTACCCTGCACTGATTTCGTTCAAATTTTGTCCACATATTCCAGAGCGTTTGCCATAAAAATTTCGAATTAAAAATGCTGCATTGGTAGTGAGAATTACGCCCTTCCTTTCAAAATTGCAATAATTGCGAGCGTTTGCCATAAAAATTTCGAATTAAAAATGCTGCATTGGTAGTGAGAATTACGCCCTTCCTTTCAAAATTGCAATAATTGCGAGATTTTTCTTCCCACTTTTTACTGCTAAATCAATGATTCAAATTCAAAGCCTCTTTTTGGAGCCCAACGGCTCTTTCCCTATGACCAAATAGTTTCAGCAAGATGGAAGCTAAGCCTTCAACAGGCAAAGAAACATTGGCGTGCGCGTGATGCGCATGCCTCATCAGTGCTGCATCATCAGCTGATGAGCCACAATCACCAGATTTGACGACTCCCGAATTCTTTCTGGGGGTGCAAAGACGGAAAGGGTCTACAAAGCCGCTTACCAGTCGGAAAAATGCAGTAGCATTGCCATTTGCCATGTTTTCCGATATTTTGATGGAGAGCAGCAGTCAAAAACTATGGTAAAAATGTTGAAATGTATTTCAATTTTATGTTCTCTGCTGTAATTCTCACTCACTGCAGCATTTTGCAAAATTTGAGCGAATTCGGTACATGGTAAACTATTGAAAATTGGCAATCAAAATTGTTCAGGAGAAATAAATCACCCTGTATGAAGACCCTAGATAGCAGTCGGTACCGTATATACACAATACGTGTACATGGAGCGGTCGGTACTGTATTCGCCTTGCTCCATAAGAGGAGGTGCCGTTTTCGCCCTTCTCGCCGATTTTTGAGCTGAAGTTATCACACATGCAAAGCACGCCGAAGCAATTACTTTTTTTGCAATTTTGGTAAATTTTTGAAAAAGTAATTGCTTCGGCGTGCTTTGCGTGTGTGATAACTGCAACTCAAAAATCGGTGTGGAGGGCGAAAATGGCACCTTGGCACCTCCTCTTATGGAGCAAGGTGAATACAATACGTAATCTTTTACATGGAGCGGTCCCATGGAATGAAGCGGGGGTGCTTTTTTCACTGGTTCTTTCATATACAATAGAGATGGGCCGAGACTGGATTGTTGCTGAAAACGAGACCGAGACCGAGACCGAGATTAGGGAATTTTGCCGAGACCGAGATCGAGACCGAGCGAGACTAAAGTATTGAAACTTATGGCATTTCGTTTTCATTTTTTTTCAGTGGTCGTTTTCTATGAAAATAATGATGACAAAAACAGTGGTGAATACCTAGGTGGTTGACTTCTATTTGCTACTTTACATGGCTAAAGTCGCCCTGCAGGAGAAATTTTTTCATGATAAGCAGATAAAATCTCAGCGGAAATGCATGAAATTGCTTGTGAAATCACGATTTCAATCTAGTCTCGGTCTCGCCTAAAATAGGCCCTAAAAGTTGCGAGACCGAGACCGAGAATTTGAAAATTCCAAAGTCGAGACCGAGACCGAGATCGCCAAAAATGACCGAGATTTCCGAGACCGAGAGTCTCGGCCCATCTCTAATATACAACATTAGATGTCTATACCTGCGTATTGAAGTGGCTCACCTTGCTGGACCGCAAAATGGTCCACGGATGGACAAACTGCGCAATTTGTTTTTTAGAAATAGCCCCAAACAGAAATATGGATCTCAACACAATGGAAAGAACCGAATCTGTAAATCTCTTTAGGGTTGTTTCTAAACAAATAATTGCGAAGTTTAGAAAACGTTACAACAAGCATGGACTATTTGGCGGTCCAGCAAGGTGAGCGCACTTCAATACACAGGTATAGACATCTATAAAGTTGTCTGTGAAAGAACCAGCGAAAAAGCACCTCCGCTTCATTTGTGGGTCAGTTCAGTGCCGTATACAATATGTAATCATCTACATGGAGCGTTCGCATACAATACGTAATCTTATACATGGAGCGTTCGGTACCATATACAATACGTAATCTTATACATGGAACGTTCGGTACCGTATACAATAGGTCAGCGTATACATGGAGCATTCGGTACCGTATACAATAGGTCAGCGTATACATGGAGCGTTCCGTACCATATACAATAGGTAAGCGTATACCCAGAAAACGCGCCCTTCTTTCATTGTCCGTCAGTCAGCGTGGAATGCATGATCATTTTGTATGGGATTTTTTGGTCATGCACTTCCACGCATTAGCGCTTTGCTGCATTTACTGTAGTCGATCGCGTTGAAATGTAAATTTTCCAGTGAAATACTCAAACAACGAAACCGTGCATGCTGTTTTTGGAATGGAGAGTCCCGCCTGCTAACAGAGAGAAAAGCAGGGAATGGCTTCGAGCAGGAGAAGGAGCTATAGGGCATGGGCAGGACTCCATCATAGGGAAGGACTAGTCCGATAAAGCGCCAAAAGCGTTCTCTACTTGGAGCCCCGACCCCCAACTTGGGGACAATGCTGGAGACGATACTCAACTACATTGTAGGAGGAGCCACAAAAACTCGTAAACTTGATGTTTCAAGTTTATTCTACACCTGGGAGGTGAACTCTGCAAGGGCGGTGTTTACCCAGCGTTCTAAGGTATGTGCAAAATTCGAAACACATCTTTTCGGCTGGGTACAACAGATCGTCCTGGAGTTCACCTCTCAGGAGTTGCATAACCCGTTACGGTCCGAGTGGGACTTTTTGCCCCATCATTTTTCGTGCTCTCGAATATCATCACGGATCATGTAGAGAGTTTCAAAAAAGCGCCTTTCGCGTTATTTCAAGCAATGGCGTTCGCAAATTTACGTGAACCATACAGTTCACGTAATTTTTTAAAGGGGGATCTGGCGGGAAAATTTGTATGGGGAGGCAAATTTTGAATTTCTAACATTTGAAAGCACCTACATATGTAAAATCGCATCCTCTTTCGATCTAACCCCGTGTTCTGGAGCCGATTTTGCCTCTGTGAAGCGGCGCCCCAGTTAGAAAGCTCGAAATAGGCCAAAGTGTTGCGAAATCTCCTTCCTAACTGGGGCGCCGCTTCACAGAGGCAAAATTGACTCCAGAATGTGGGGTTAGATCGAAAGAGGGTGGAATTTTACACCGGATAGGACCCTCGAAATTGAAAAATATGAAATTTGCCCTTCCCGTACTAAATTCCCGCCAGATCCCCCTTTAAATGAACTGTTACCATTTTACAATGATGCAATTTTCTCAATTTTTATTTTATGTGAACTGAGAAAATTTTTGAAGAGGGGATCTGGCGGGATAGTTTGTATGGAGAGGCAAATTTCGAATTTCTAACATTTGAAAGCACCTTCCTATGTAAAATCGCATCCTCTTTTGATTTAACCCCATGTTCTGGGGTCGATTTTGTTTCTATGAAGTGGCGCCCCAGTTAGAAAGCTCGAAACAGGTCAAAGTGTTGCGAAATCCCCTTCCTAACTGGGGCGCCGCTTCACAGAAGCAAAATCGACTTCAGAATGTGGGGTTATATCGAAAGAGGATGCAATTTTACGTCTAATTTGAAATTGGCCCTTCCCGTACTAAATTCCCGCCAGATCCCCCCTTTGAGTGAACCATGATGAGTTTTTGAAGCGCCCTGCGCTATCCTTTTTTCAGTGGCGTAATTGTTCCCACTCGGACCCTAAAGGGTTATACAACTCCTGAGAGGTGAACTCCAGGACGATCTGTTGTACCCAGCCGAAAAGGTGTGTTTCGAATTTTGCACATACCTTAGAACGCTGGGTAAACACCGCCCTTGCAGAGTTCACCTCCCAGGTGTAGAATAAACTTGAAACATCAAGTTTACGAGTTTTTGTGGCTCCTCCTACTGGTACAATGTGGTTGAGTATCGTCTCCAGCATTGTCCCCAAGTTGGGGGTCGGGGCTCCAAGTAGAGAACGCTTTTGGCGCTTTATCGGGCTAGTCCTTCCCTATGATGGAGTCCTACCCATGCTCTATAGCTCCTTCTCCTGCTCGAAGCCATTCCCTGCTTTTCTCTCTGTTAGCAGGCGGGACTCTCCATTCCAAAAACAGCATGCACGGTTTCGTTGTTTGAGTATTTCTATGGAAAATTTACATTTCAACGCGATCGACCACAGTAAATGCAGCAAAGCGCTAATGCGTGGAAGTGCATGACCAAAAAATCCCATACAAAATGATCATGCATTCCACGCGATGACGGAAATGAAGGAAGGGCGCGTTTTCTTATACGCTTACCAAAAAAAAAAAAAAATGTATATGGTAGGAACGCTCCATGTATACGCTGACTATTGTATACGGTACCGAATGTCCATGTATACGCTGATATTGTATAGGTAAGTTATGTATAAGATTACGTATTGTATATGGTACCGAACGCTCATGTAAAGATTACGTATTGTATGGCGAACGTCATGTAGATGATTACATATTGTATACGGATGAACTGACCAAAATGAAGCGGAGGTGCTTTTTCGCTGGTTCTTTCACAGACAACTTTATAGATGTCTATACCTGTGTATTTAAGTGCGCTCACCTTGCTAGGACCGCCAAATAGTCCATGCTTGTTGTAACGTTTTCTAAACTTCGCAATTATTTGTTTAGAAACAACCCTAAAGAGATTTACAGATTCGGTTCTTTCCATTGTGTTGAGATCCATATTTCTGTTTGGGGCTATTTCTAAAAAACAAATTGCGCAGTTTGTCCATCCGTGGACCATTTTGCGGTCCAGCAAGGTGAGCCACTTCAATACGCAGGTATAGACATCTAATGTTGTATATTAGAGATGGGCCGAGACTCTCGGTCTCGGAAATCTCGGTCATTTTTGGCGATCTCGGTCTCGGTCTCGACTTTGGAATTTTCAAATTCTCGGTCTCGGTCTCGCAACTTTTAGGGCCTATTTTAGGCGAGACCGAGACTAGATTGAAATCGTGATTTCACAAGCAATTTCATGCATTTCCGCTGAGATTTTATCTGCTTATCATGAAAAAATTTCTCCTGCAGGGCGACTTTAGCCATGTAAAGTAGCAAATAGAAGTCAACCACCTAGGTATTCACCACTGTTTTTGTCATCATTATTTTCATAGAAAACGACCACTGAAAAAAAATGAAAACGAAATGCCATAAGTTTCAATACTTTAGTCTCGGTCTCGATCTCGGTCTCGGCAAAATTCCCTAATCTCGGTCTCGGTCTCGGTCTTGGAAAAAATTCTTAGTCTCGGTCTCGTTTTCAGCAACAATCCAGTCTCGGCCCATCTCTATTGTATATGAAAGAACCAGTGAAAAAGCACCCCCGCTTCATTCCATGGGACCGCTCCATGTATAAGATTACGTATTGTATTCACCTTGCTCCATAAGAGGAGGTGCCAAGGTGCCATTTTCGCCCTCCACACCGATTTTTGAGTTGCAGTTATCACACACGCAAAGCACGCCGAAGCAATTACTTTTTCAAAAATTTACCAAAATTGCAAAAAAAGTAATTGCTTCGGCGTGCTTTGCATGTGTGATAACTTCAGCTCAAAAATCGGCGAGAAGGGCGAAAACGGCACCTCCTCTTATGGAGCAAGGCGAATACAGTACCGACCGCTCCATGTACACGTATTGTGTATATACGGTACCGACTGCTATCTAGGGTCTTCATACAGGGTGATTTATTTCTCCTGAACGATTTTGATTGCCAATTTTCAATAGTTTACCATGTACCGAATTCGCTCAAATTTTGCAAAATGCTGCAGTGGTACATAGTGAGAATTACAGCAGAGAACATAAAATTGAAATACATTTCAACATTTTTACCATAGTTTTTGACTACTGCTCTCCATCAAAATATAGAAAAACATGGCAAATGGCAATGCTACTGCATTTTTCCGACTGGTAAGCGGCTTTGTAGACCCTTTCCGTCTTTGCACCCCCAGAAAGAATTCGGGAGTCGTCAAATCTGGTGATTGTGGCTCATCAGCTGATGATGCAGCACTGATGAGGCATGCGCATCACGCGCACGCCAATGTTTCTTTGCCTGTTGAAGGCTTAGCTTCCATCTTGCTGAAACTATTTGGTCATAGGGAAAGAGCCGTTGGGCTCCAAAAAGAGGCTTTGAATTTGAATCATTGATTTAGCAGTAAAAAGTGGGAAGAAAAATCTCGCAATTATTGCAATTTTGAAAGGAAGGGCGTAATTCTCACTACCAATGCAGCATTTTTAATTCGAAATTTTTATGGCAAACGCTCGCAATTATTGCAATTTTGAAAGGAAGGGCGTAATTCTCACTACCAATGCAGCATTTTTAATTCGAAATTTTTATGGCAAACGCTCTGGAATATGTGGACAAAATTTGAACGAAATCAGTGCAGGGTAACCTGTTGAAATTGGCAATAAAAATCGTTGCGAAAGCCAAGCATCGTCACCTACGAATAACCGGTTCCCACCACTTTATGCAAACTCATCTACTCTACTCATATCACTTCAATATATGCAAATACATACTACCTTGCACACCCACATACTAAACCCTATTTTTACCACTTCTACTATCTTGCGCCCGTAGCTCAGTGGACTAACGCGCTAACCGTTTAATTTTTCTTCCTCTAAAACCTCAATTCTATACGGTGACTGGGTTCGAATCCCGCCTCCCCCTCTTCTCTAAAACCTCAATTCTATACGGCGACTGGGTTCGAATCCCGCCTCCCCCAGCCCCCCTCTTACCCGTATACGGTTACCGCCAATATACGGTACCCCTTCCGTCCTATAATCACTACTACGCCTCCTACTATTATTCCACAACACGTACATAAAAACACAACGTACATAGGACCCTTAACTACCAGCAGGATACCCCCCTATACCCCCCTGTTGAGCAATTACCATTCTAGCCCTTACGGCTGAGGCCTAAGGGCAAAAACAGCAAAACATCCCCCCAACCCCAAAGGATTAGCAGTGTCTGCCAGCACACGACCCCCACCTTTTCCTCGACTACATCCAGCCAGACTACACACCCACACAGGCATGCATTCTCAAAATTGTTGTTTGTAGTTGCAAAATGCAGTAATAACAGCTTTATATAAAGGGATCCCTATCATTCAGACAAGGCAAAGTACGTATCAACAAATAGAGAAGACAATATTCCACATAATACACAGCAACAAAGAGTTATATTCAAAGAATACAGGAAGGAGGCAGCTCCTTTTTACTTGACTGCCTCCTCTGTAATTGTATAATCATTATTGCTCATTTATTTCAGGTGATCTACTTCCTTCCTGTGTAGGCTTTTTTTTTTTGAATGCGTATGCTTGAATGCAGGAAGACTACGCAAAGGCACCCCAATCACCATCATGCACATCGACATGGTTGAATGATACATGATACATACACCACTCTTATCAACCCATCACTGTATTTGTTAAAATATCACAACATGTATATAGCACAACAGTATAAGACGCTGCACTGCATGCAAAAAATATGCTCATTTATTTTTTTTTCTGGGGGTAGCATATACTGTGTGGGTTATGTAGCACATCATTTATTGTTGGGGTACGGTAAATATGCTGGGGGTACGTGAGGTTTTTTCTTGGGGGTACGTAAAAAATCTGTGGGTATGTGACCAAAAAATTTTTTTGGGTGGGGGTACGCGACACCCCCTTTTGACCTCCTGCATACCCCCACTGACAGACCCCCACCCTCAAAACCGTGCCCACGTCTGCACAGGAGCTTAGGCGGCCGGACGGATCAGTACCCACCTAAACGAAACCTGTTTTGTTCTGTATTGAAGGATGCGACAGGGGCGGAAGCGGTTTACGCGGTGGGCGTTAAGCTGGAGGATCTTGCTAAGAGGTTGCAGCTAGCCTACCAGTTAACGACAAGTGGGCGCTTCGCAGATGCAGTGGAGAAGTTTCGACAGCTGCTACTGGGTAAAGCATGCTTTTGAATAGCAAAAATGGCATTTGTGCGTAAGTACATACGTGGATAGATAGCTCTTGGTTCGTGCAATATGTAATATGTAATATTCGTGCAATATTTTATTTTCCTACGCCTTTCAGCCATTCCTCTGCTGGTAGTGGAAGAGTAAGCAGGAGTTGGCGGAAGCGCAGCAGCTGCTGGAGATCTGTCGCGAGTACCTGGCCGGTATGCTGATGGAAATTCGACGCAAAGAGATGGCGAAAGAGGCCTCCAGCCCACAGCAGCAGCAGCGAGTTGCAGAAATGGCCGCCTATTTCACGCACAGTCAGCTGCAACCGATTCATCAGATTCTGACACTGAGAACGGCGGTAAATCTGATGTTCAAGCTGAAGAATTACAAGACCTGCGCCGGATGGCGAAGCGACTGCTGGAACTGGGACCAAAACCGGATGTGGCTGCGCAGATACGAAAGGTGACGGGGGGTGATCGGAATGTATGGTTGATGGTAGGAGAAGGTGACTTTTTGGGGTAATCGATAAACCTATCAGAGTATGGTTGATGGTAGTAAGGAGAAGGTGACTTTTTGGGGTAATCGATAAACGTATCAGTGTATGGTTTATGGCAGCAGAGGGTGATGCTTCTGGAGAATCGATAAATGCATCAGAGTATTGTTGATGGTAGTTGAAGGTGAGGCTTGTACCAGGAGCCGTTCGTTTTACTGGACCACAGTACATATGTAGACCTCTACGTAATACTGGACCTGCGCACAGCGGTCCACGCACTGTAGAAAGAAAGTACGGCGCACGCGTACGTAGAGTTGCGAAAGGAGAGGTCCACCCATTTAGCAACTGTCTACGCACGCGCCATACTGTGTACTTGTGAGGTCGAGCATTACGCAGAGGTCTACCAATGTACCGTGGTCCAGCAAAACGAAAACTGCCGCGGACAATCACCGATGCAGAGGATGCGCTATAGAAGTAGGGTAGCGTGGGGTAAAACCGCCCATGGGGGAAATCCGCCCACCTATGGCGCTTTTACCCACATCAGGCCTAGCTTGTCAAGTTATGGCTTAGGAAGAAAGAAACAGAGGCAGAAGTGTCCCGAGATACACTTTCGAGAGCCTTGTTTTGAATGGGGTAAAAGCGCCATAGGTGGGCGGAGTCCCCCCATGGGCGGTTTTACCCCCACACTACCCTACCCTACCAGTTATTTTTGTAAACTGGCTTCTTATTCTATACACTGCGGCCTTGTGTACGTACAGTGTATGGCGTACGCATGCATGTTTGCAGATCCTGGTAGCCTGCGAAAAGACGCCGACTGACGAGCACCGACTGGAATACGACGAGCACAATCCGTTCAGCATCTGCTCCGCCACCTACAAGCCGATCTACCGCGGCAAGCCCATCGCCCGCTGTCCCTTCTGCACGGCCGCCTACGTGCCCACCGAGAGCGGGAAGCTGTGCGGCGTGTGCCAGGTGGCGGAGATAGGGAGAGACACCATCGGTCTGCGCATCAGTCCATTGCAGTTCAAGTGATGAGGACAAGGGAAGGGAGGAAGATGGGGGAAGCTTCATGTAGGGTACTATGGGGTAAACCCGGACACGGAGTAAACCCGGGCACCTAATCTTTCCCGAACTTGCCGCTTCAGCAAAGTATGAACCAAATAGCTCACCGAACTTGGAGCCTCATCAGGTGGTATTCTAAAACAAAAGGAGGCAAATAAAATATTGAACCATAATGCAAAGAAAGACACCAAGTTTCACAAATTGCTGAAAGGCACAGTATCGAATTCTGAAAATTGTTTGGTCGTTTCGTTTTTTGTTTTTTCAAACAGTTCATTTGAAAGAGAAGAGTTCAAGGAATCGATTGGTAGAATACTTGTCTCAATCGGTCGTATGGTTGCTGGGATACTGTAAGGATTCGTGTGTAACACCCCATGGGGTTGTCAAGAAATTAGTGGCCCATTTGGGGGGTTATGATACGAGGATTTCTGCTGATTTTTCCATGCTTCGTCAATAACCCCCCTGGGGTTATACACGAGTGCAATTGACGTTAGTCGCCGATTTGGGGGGTTATATACGAGGGGGTTACACACGAGTTCATTACAGTATGCAGCCCTGAAGCATTAGGTGGCCGGTTATTTTCTTGGCCGGGTTTACCCCACAATACCCTACTAGTAGTCGACGAAGAAATAAAGTATGGATATACTTTGGATGGATTAGAATAATGTTTTGTTAGGATTGATGGGAGATATGGGGTAGGGTAGAAGAGATAGTGCAGTCAATGCACGGAATTGCCCCATTTTACCCTTGCTGCTGGTAGGTATGTATTATTTTGTTATGAAGTGTGCAAGTTTGCGTGATGAATGACACTGCGCCATTTGAAAATACTGTTTGATGCTAGGTTATCAAATACTATCCATTCCGTTGGTAAATGGGAATTTTATTGTTTATCGTCTGGGGGGCTAGGAAGGCAATTTATCTGTTTTTCATCCGCTCTTACAGGAAAATGTGATATGGTCTTTATTGTTTGTTGCCCGCCTTTTATTGCTAACGAGTGATGTTGGTACCTACCTACCTACCTACCACTATGAGTAGGTATGTTATGTACAATAAAAGGTTGGTATGTTTATGTACTGTACGTACGTATTTGTTTCTTCTAGCACGTGCGAGCAAAGCTTCTGTTCTATACAGTGCTACGTTGCTCCAGCTTGTAAGGCACCCATTAGCTTAGCTGGCGTGCTACTGCTCCAGCTATATGTTTTGGTATGGTGTGCTGCTGCTTCAACAAATACGGTTTGATCGATATTTCTGTGGTTTGTTTGCGCTGCTAGGAAGAAGTAGTACCTACATACGTACGTAAGTATGTGCTATTGAAAGCAAAAGTACGAGTTCCGAGTTGCGTGTTAGCTGCTGGAGTTAGCTGAACCTCAACCAATTCTTTGGGAGCTTTAGCGACTTGGGGCAAAGTGCCGTGTGCTTCTTTCTCTCTATTGTTTTCCTGCATATCCGCTCGGAAAAATGGCGTCATTTTTATCTCACAATAAGGTATGACTGAATTTCTAAACTTTGGTGCCGTACATTTTAGGTGTTGCAAAGTGTGAAAAGTCGTCTGCTTTAAAAATTATGAGCTGACAGACGGCAAATGGTCAACATTGTCACCACAATGTCAGGGCTGGGACGATAAATCAAAACTGGTTTCAAAAATCCTGCCGCATTTTGATTTTTCGCTTTCCCATTCCCATAACCTGAGCTGAATAGCACTGCTCGAAATTTTATGCGCGCACAACGTGTGCGGTAAAAAAATTCCTGTGTTGAAAGTGCTAATGCAGTGTTTGGTATGTACGTACTGTACGTGCATCAGCATACGACGACATAAATCCTTTGCAAACACAACTCTCTCGTCATGAATCGCTTGTTGCACAAGGGTTGTGGACGCATTTACTAGCGACGAAAACGTAGGTACTTTTGCAGCATGCTACAGTACGTACGTATGTTTGCTCCTATAAAGTTATTTCAGCTTTTAAACCCGCAAACGGATGTTTGTCCATCCCATCCTAAAAATCGAGCCCTAAAATACTTGTGCTCCATCTTCTCAATATTTATCTAGTCGAGCTCTAAAAATACTTGTGGTCCATGTTCTCAATATTTATTTATCTTTCAAATTCATAAGCTTTTTTTACAGTCAAACATTGTCCATCCCGCATAAAAATCCCGCTCTAACACATGCTCTCCGTCTCCATACTGTAAAGCTTCGTGTATAACCCCTTCGAATATAGCCCCCTCTTGTATTACCCCTTATTTGGTGGCTAACGATTTTTATACTCCTCTAATCGAAATTTTGAAAACGCGTAAAACGCACCAATATAGCAAAATAAGCATATTTTGGTGATTATTGGCACATTTTGGTTGGTCTCGTGTATAACCCCCTCGAATCGGCTACTAACTTTTTTATCTCCCCGGGGGTTATACACGAAGCCTTACAGTATCATCTCCACTCATGTTTTACTGACAAAATACTCATGTCATGAGCTTTATTTGCAGCCAAACATGCCGTCCGCATTTCCCGGATGCGGCGAGTGCAACATCTGCTTCGAGGTCGTGCCGTGCCTCAAGGTGCTGGACTGTTCGCACTGTCTCTGCATTAACTGCGCCAACCGACTCAGCAAATCCGGGTCCGAATCCGGGATCAGTTGTCCCGAATGCCGGCAGGAAACCGACTGCTCCCGAGGGTTAAGATCCGGAAATGCAAATATTGCTGGATGTGCCAGCAGGGAATCGAACCCTGGAGCCTGCACCTCTCGTGTTCTAGGCGAGCGCCCTACCATTGAACTACTGTATACACACACCTGGCTGAATGATCTCAGTCACATGGTTTCCCTTTTTGAGTAATTCATGCCACCATTGGGGTCATAAGCTTTCGAATGAGCCCTGGATGGACGCTTGCTGCAAAACTGAGCGAGTGTTTAGCGTCACGGACAGACACGGCTCCTATTTTTTAATTGGGTGACAGCAGCTGGCCAGTTTTCTTTGCAGATTGAGCTACCTGAAAACGCGGTATTTCGGTAAGATTCGGTGTGACGTGTGTTTGGAACGGAAGGAGGCGGAAGATATGTGGTGGTGCGGCCAGTGTTTTCACGCCCTGTGCAGCAAATGCAGCATCAAAGAACACTCGGACAAAGCGCACGAAATTAGCGAATGGTAAGTTAGTAAAGTAACGTATACACCGTACCGTAACAGACCGTTTGCACGTGACATACTGTACGTTACGTACATACCCGTACGTACTACATAATATGCGCTATAGCATAGCAATGGCAGGGGAATAAATATTTTGTATTGTGCTACTTTATTCACCCGTGGAGTAACACATGCTTACAAATTAGGGGCGGGCTCGAGGTGAATCACATTTGGTGACACACTGGTTAGGCTGATTCACTTACGACCTTCCAGACAAATTAGGGCAAAAGCCTACAGACTGTTCCTACCAGACAAAACAATTCTAGCGGTTTTATTTGTGTCCATTAGCGTACTGTAATTTTGATTTGATTTGATTCACATTCACACCCCT